>VXAA01004161.1:146106-173846 GCA_013399115.1 Anseranas semipalmata | reverse complement strand
CCCCCGCCCGGCCCCCCGCCTCCGCCCCTCGACCTCTGCCTGAAAAAGGGGGAGTTCTCCCTCTACCCGGCGGGGCACTACCAGCCGCCCCTGGGGTACGAGCGGATAACGACGTTTGACAGCAGCGGCAATGTGGAGGAGGTGTGCCGGCCTCGCACCCGGATGCTCTGCGCCCAGGGCACCTACACCCTGCCGGGGCCTGGCAGCTCCGCCACCTTGCGCATCACCGCCGCCGAGAAGAAGATGCAGCAGCCCTGCACCAGCGCCACCCTGAACCGGCTGACGGTTCCCCGTTACTCCATCCCCACCGGGGACCCGCCGCCGTACCCCGACATCGCCAGCCAGCTGTCGCAGGGCAGGAGCATCGCGCAGAGGCTGGACAGCAGTATCATCCATGCCACTCTGCGGAGGAACAGCAGGGAGGCAGCGCTGAAAATGGCCCAGCTGGTGGACGGCCAGAGGGCCACCTTGCAACTTCCCCCCAAAGCCAAGAGCAGCGTTGTGACGGCGCAGTACCAGCAGAGAGTACCCACCGCCTTGTACACCTGCAGCCAGTGCAGCAGTGGCGGCGGCGGCAGCACCGCAAGCGCTGGTGGTATGGGCAGCATCGCTAATGCCAACGCTAGCAACAGCACTTCCAGTATCGGTGGCATGAGACCTGATCTGAGCACAGGGAGTGGCTCCCAGCACAGCTCCGTCATCGCTCACTCCGTCAGTACTTCACCTCTGGCCTCCCAGTCCTCCTACAGCTTGCTGAGCCCGCCTGACAATTCCCGTGACCGGGCGGATTATATCAACTCCGCCTTCACGGAGGATGAGGCCCTTGCTCAGCACTGCCCAGTGGAAAAATCAATACGGCACGTGCCTGTGGCCTTGACAGAGGCTGCCATCAGTGTAAAACGGCCACCGCCCTATCAGTGGGACCCTATGGTGAGTGAAGAGATATGGGTTCCTCAGGAAAGGACATCTCAGAGCTCAGTGCCCAACCCTCTAAAACCGGCTCCTCTCATCATCGGTCAAGCGCAGCATCTGGATATGTCCCGAGTGCCGTTTGTCTCCCCTAAGTCTCCAACCAGTCCCACTGCCACTTTCCAGACGAGTTATGGGGTTGGAGTACCGTACCCAGGAAACTACAGTGCCCCCCCCCTTCAGGGAATGCAGCCCCCCTGCTCCCCCAAAGAAGCTCTGGCCCCGACGCAGTTTGCACAGCAGGAGCCAACAGTAGTGCTTCAGCCAGGTTACCCACCCAACCTCTCCTATTGCCCTTTGCCACCCATGTATCCGGGAAGTAGCGCCTGCTCTGGTTTACAGCTGCCACCGTTAGCCTTGCACCCGTGGAGCTCCTACAGCGCGTGCCCGCCCGTGCAGAACCCCCAGGGCACTCTGCCCCCGAAGCCGCTCCTCGTGGTGGAGAAGCCGGTTATGTCTCCCCCGCCGGCAGAGCTTCAGGGCCACACGGGCACAGAGGTGATGGTGGAGACGGCGGACACCTTCCAGGAGGTGCTCTCCTTGACAGAAAGCCCCGTTCCTCAAAGGACAGACAAATTCGGAAAGAAGAGCCGGAAGCGGCTGGATAGTCGCGCTGAGGAAGGAAACGTGCAGGCTATCACCGAGGGCAAGGTCAAAAAGGAGGCGAGGACACTGACTGACTTCAATTCGCTAATATCCAGCCCGAGGCTGGGGAGAGAGAAGAAGAAAGTCAAGAGCCAGAAAGACCAGCTGAAGTCCAAGAAGCTAAACAAGACAAATGAATTTCAGGATAGTTCAGAGAGTGAGCCAGAGCTTTTTATCAGTGGGGATGAACTGATGAACCAGAGTCAGGGCAGCAAAAAGGGTTGGAAAACCAAAAGGAATTTGAGGACAGCCAGTGAGCTGGACGAGTTCAAGTGCCGTAAGGCCAGTGAGAAGGAGGACGGGAGGCTGGGGAGCCAAGGCTTTGTGTATGTGATGGCCAACAAGCAGCCGCTGTGGAACGAGGCAACACAAGTCTACCAGCTGGACTTTGGAGGGCGGGTGACCCAGGAGTCTGCAAAAAACTTCCAGATCGAGCTGGAAGGACGACAGGTAGGAGGGCAGCGGCAAACGCTGCGGGAGGATGGGCAGGCGGGAGAGCTGTGCCAGAAAGCCGTCTGCCTCTCGCCCAGCAGAGTGCCTCCAGCTCCTGTTAGCTACTCTTCGAAAAAAACTTCGCTATGCACGGAAGGTAGTCGGTAAAAGCCAGCAAGCAGATGTCTAGATTCAGAACTAAGGGTAAAGTTCAGTGGTAAAGTAAATGTAGCAAGTATGTTTTGAATTACTCCACTCAGACGTAGGAACAAAGGCCTCCTTTAATCTCCCTGGCTTTTACTTCTGAAGGTAAGAGTTTTTTGTAGTAAAGTGCAAGGGAAAAATGCAACAAATTTCCCCAGCTGTAGTTGCATTTGAAGTCAGTAAGTGCAGATGATAGTTAGCTTAATGATCACTGCTCAGTTCTTGTGATGGTTACAAAGGCTAGCCAGGCACATGCTCCATTCAACAGATAGCTAAGACAGAGCTGATGGACACACAAGTAGGTTCCCTCGATCAAATTTCCCCTCACGAGTTACCAGGCCTCCGGAGCTGGTTCTTAATCCTACAGGAACGACTGGCAGCTCTGATCCTCCCCCAGCAAGGGAGGCTCATGGCCTGCTATGAACGGCCTGTGGGTAGAGGAGTTTGTGGAAAGGTCAGAAAAAATAGTATTTAGTTTCAGTCTCTCTCAACTTGGCCTGACTGGGATGTTACTACACCAAAACCAGGCTATTCATTGATATAAATAAGCAGGACACCAAACTGAATCTCAGGAGGCATAGATTTAATTCCTGGTTCATCTGTACTGTCTCTGAACGTCACTTTTGATTTATTAAAGACGTCAAAGCTCTGAACTCCCTCTGATTTAACTTGGAAGTTCGATGCCTTAAATATCCAGTGTACATGACCAGTGGTACTCTCCTGGTTTTGTCCATCTGTAACAACAGCTCATTGAAAAGGCAGCAACCGTGGATACATGCCTGTGAAGACCCATGCAAAATCACGCTGGCCATAGGCTTTGTTGGTGATGGAGCAAAGCCTGACTCCACTTGCAGACAGCCTCCATTCTAGCTCAAGGAACTTCATTGTAGAAAAAACATGATTTGGACTTCTGATTAAGCAAATGAAAAAGCAGTAATAATAGGCCAAGCTTCAGATATTCCCTGCAGCAGAACAACCTGACTAGCCTTGCTTTACATTTCAAACAGCTCCCACTGCCCTTTGCTAATTCATTCTCAGTGTAATTATGTGCTAGGGAAGTTTATGCAAAGGAGAACAGAACTGCCAAGGAAATACAGCTCACCGAGTGTGAAGTGCTATAGTCAGGAGGTTGGTTATTCCCCTTCCCTGAAAGCTCCTTCCTTTGAAAACAAAATCTGTTTTCCTGATGGGGTGATGACAGGATCTCTCCAAGGGAGAGAACGGTATTTTCCTGCAGGAAGAAGGATGCTGGTGTGACCTACATCTGTTGAAGTCATTGGTGACAATCTGCTTACACCAGTGCTTTATAGAGTCTAGCAAGTTTAAAAGCTCAATTTATAGAGTCAAATATTACAGTCAAATACTCTATGTGGTTCAATACCACAGTGCTCTGACTCTTCTTTGGCTTCGTACCCCCTTCTGTGAATAGCCCAACTCATATTAGTTCAGGATGAATAATAGAAGTGTTCTTACAAAGGAGCAAAAATATTTCATTTTTCTCTGTTTTCTTTTCTGTGAATCACTTTTTTTGACATGGTTCTCTTTTTCCTTCCCTCCTCCTCTTCCCCTGCTTCCCAGGTGATGCAGTTTGGAAGAATTGATGGCAATGCTTACATTTTGGACTTTCAGTATCCATTTTCTGCAGTGCAAGCCTTTGCTGTTGCTCTGGCTAATGTGACTCAACGCCTCAAGTGAACAAGCAGAGACTGGAGAGAGGAAAATGTTAACAAAACCTTCTCGTAAAGTCCAAACCGGAAAATGTCGGGGCAGCCTGCTTTAGGTGCGCAGAGGTGCCTGGCAGCGAAGAAGGCCGTAAAACTGGAAAAGTCTCTTGGTGCCCAACATAAGGGCATTAACTCTAATCAGTCATGGGGTGGAGGGTGGGGGGCTTTTTTCTGTTTTGTTTGTTTGTTTTCAGGTGTTTTCTTTTTTTAAAGCATTGTGCTGGGTTTCAGAAAGAGCAAAGGGTTGAGAGCCATTCAGTGTTATGTGGAGAAGTGTGGCTTTTGGCTTGTTGTGGTGGTTCTGCCGTGTTTGCTACAATAGCTGATGTAAGCTCATAGGGGGATTAAAAAAGACTGCTCTTTTTGATAGACTGCCTTATATCATGCTGTTCTTTTTAAAACAGGGAACATAACTTTTTTTCTGGTCCAGTTTGTACTACTACTACATCAAAGATAGCAGCAAAAAAAAAAAAAAAGAAAAAAAGAGAAGCTATAATACTTGAAGACACGTGTTTCTTCTCTGATCTCTGATAATAACTGAGCACCACAAGTTCCAAGGAGGCTTATGTAGGTCAATATTTAATTTATAAATAATGATGTGTTATTCAGAAGAAAAACAAAACTGTTACCAATGGGTGGTTTTAAAACCCAATGTATCGAAGTTGATGTCTGCTTGTTTTGTGTGCTGTTATTGGGGATAAACACCTTTCATTGGGTGACAGAAAAGAGGGGAGGAGATAATTATGAGCATTCCTTCTTTGCTCATGCTGATCAGCAGTATTCTTCAATTTGGCCTGCAGCTGGGAGAGGTACAGTGTGACCAGATGTACCTCCAAGGCCTCTCCTATACATACTCCTCATTTAAATGTGTTTACACTTTATAAACGAAGTCATTCAAGTGAATGAGAAAGCCCAGTGTATTCATCTTCTTAGCAATCAATATGAGTCAAGTTCCACAAGATTTTATCTGTGGTAAAATCAGGAAGGAGACAAAAGTATAGCAAGTCATTACAGGAAGCAATTTCATCAGAAAAGCAATTTCATTACAGGAAACAACATCATGGCTGGCTGGAGAACAAATGAGTTAGAAGTGGAAGGAAAAATTGGACAGAATCATCCCTTTTATCACCTTCCTACTTGAGTAGTCCTTGTGACTGTAGTTTGAGAATGTAATGCTCCAGATAAGAGTGGCAAGCCAAAGTTTAAATGGAGTGTTACAGGTGAAGGCTTATTAACAGTAGCACGGCTCTTTCTGGCTGCAGTCTTTTTCTGGTGGACGTGCAGACCTGCTGAGCGTTTTGGAAGGGTTGCTTGCACAGAAGAGTTTCTGTGTTGTCCATTTTTTGTGTACATGTTTATTTGCTTTCTCTCTTTCCTCCTTGCCTGCATTTTGCTATGGAATGTGTTCTGATATGGAAGCAGTTTCCCCAGTAATACACAAAACCCATAATTATTCATGTAATTGTTTGGACATTAGATTACAAAACATAACAGCAGATTTCCTTCAGAAATTGCTCTTTTGACGTGAAAGGCACACTGAGGAAGATATATTGGTTGAGGTGTTGATGGCTGCTTTGTCTTTGTCTTTCATCCAGTTTAAATTCTTACTTGAAAAACTGTATAACTTAAGATGAATAGGTGTGATTTTCTCTCTTTGATTTTTTAAAATTCTAGTGGTAGGGCAGATCTGTGTTGCACTTGATTCATTCTAGAGGAACATATCACATAAGAGAGGACCCTGCTGTAGCAGAAGTTACCAAAATGCCGTGAGCTAGTAACTTCTGCTCTGCTGAGGCTTCTAAAGCTGTACAGCACAGAGGGAACAATACCGGTCAGAGAGGACTTTCAGAGAGCTGCCAAGAGAGGCGACGAGGCAGATCATCCACAGGTAACATCCTGCACCTCTGCAAGGTGGTTTCCTTGGAGAGAGGAAGTGTAGAGGTAGGAAAGAAGGAGGGGGGAATAGATGGCGCCATTCCTGTATTATGCCAAAGCTCAGCAGCTTCTGCTTGCATGTCAGGCATAACATTCCCCTTGGCATCTAACAGACGGCTGCTTGCTTTAATCAATTAATTTTGTTGAATTTCTATCCGTTATCTGGGCCCATTTGTATTCCTTCTCATGTGCATGACTTATTCAGCAACTTGCGTGCCTGTATGTATAATGTGTATGGGACGGAGGAACTGAAATGGGTTTGGTCCTGTTCCCTTTAAAATCTGTGGAAATTGTTCTCTTTGGTTTTTGTGGAGGAAGCACTACTAAGCCGTTTGTTTGTGTTGAGTTACACACTGTGCAAACAGTCAAGCGGTTGAATTCACGGGTCCACTGATTTCAGTACACGAGAAGGAAAGTTGGCTGATTAGTGTCCTTTCCTGCCCGAAGGTCTGTGCTAAGCAGTCAGACCCTAACCAGAATATGACGGGCATATGCTGAATGCTGTAAGACAAGAAACATATCATGGCACGCTCGCTGAGAGAAGAGCCAGTCAGTCACAATGGAAATCTTCATCTGAAAAGAACATTGCCTGTAGTTTTAAGCCAAAATTGTTATCACATGCAAAGAACAGGAATGTTTTTTTTCTGAACAAAACCTAATCTAAATAGAAGGACTTCTGTGTGCAGTTTCTTTATCCTCCCAGGAACAGTATTCATCTTCACTTGGTTCATAATCAAAGTTTTTCCAATTATCCGTAGTTTTATACAAATGTAGAACCACAAGCTGAAAACAGATATATCAAGTAACAGCATTAGTAATTTGGTTTCATTGGCCAAGGTTGTGATTGCATCATTCTGGTGGCACTTGCAAAGAGCCTTGGCATAGAAAGAAATCTGGTTTCTGCCCCATCAAAGCACAAGGAATAATTATCATAAACAGGAAAATAAATGCAATTTCCAACCTTCCCGTTTACTTGTCAGAAGATGTTTTAGGACAAGATGATCTTTCAACTTTTTGAAAATATTTTGACAGAGTCCCTTTAATTGAGGATTTTAATGGTCTACAGAATACCCAGTATTAGAGATATAAACCACCCCAAAATATGTAGAATTGTAACAAAAGGAGTGGAAATTAAGTAAATTCTGTGAGTGGAACTGGATCCCAAATTATACAAAGAACAAGTGAAAGCAACAGTTCTTTTATTTTTCATTGAAATGCAATATAAGAAATAAATTTAAAAGCTCCCCACAAAATAATCACTTAAATCCTGAAGATTGCTGTTGCATTCAGCCAAAAGATAGATTTTACATTTTATATTCAGTTAGTAAAATCCAGGTTTTCTGTAGGTAACTAAGTTCTTCTAGGAAGAATGTAGCAAGGTGTTCAGAAATATGTAGTTCTTTTATACACACAGTAATTTCCAGTGGTTGAATATGTTTTTCCAAAGCTTTTTTTTGGTTGTGCAATAATTGTGACAGTCCTAGGGGTTTTATGTTTTTGTTGTTGTTGTTTGTTTTATTTTGCTTTTTTTTTTTTTTTGAGGGAGTTTTGAGTGATTTTTTAAAGATAATTTAATGCAGATTTCCTGTTAATGTCCAAAAGGCAAATTATTTATCTTGTGTAATGTAATAAGTGATTTAGGGATTATTTTATTACTATGTATCAGTGAGTTATACACACTTTCTTATTTATATTTAAAGAGCATCTTTGAAAGTAATTGTTTGCTAGCAGTATGTTTTGCTGCAAGGAGTTCAAAATGCATATAGGGAGACCTGTTTTTGTGGGATAGTATGAAAAATTTCCTAATTCAGGCAGGCAAAAATATTTTTTGGCAGCTGAAAGCAGTGAGTTTGCTATGAAGGACTGTGTAGACTACACAGAGTGTAGACAGCTTCTTTGGGACCTGCAGAAATCTGTCCTTCTCCACTGTGTGTTTTCCTCCTGTGTTTCAAACTATATATTTCATTTGAGAGTGCTTTTAAAAATACAAAGCTTTCCCTCATCTTTAGTACAGTGCTTTTTCTTGAGAAACAAATAGGGTGGCCTATGTGACAAAAGAGGGTATAATATAGGCTCAGTTTGTAAGAAGTTGGTTGCATAGCTTAGTAGGGTTTAACAATGGCATACTTCAGTGCTGTGCAGAGATACCCAAACTAGCGTGGTATAAGCTAGCTGGGGCACAAGAAGGAGTACAGCAGAATGTGTTTCCCTCTGCTCAGAGTAGCACGCTCCTTCTTCAGCTGGGCTCAGCTGACTGCAACACAGCCACGGTGCTGCTGATAGCCACGCTAGCACTGCACAGAGCTGGCAGAGCTGAGCCCTGACTCTGCCTGCAGCAGCTTTGCCTCTTTGAGATGCTCCACTGGAGGCCTGGAGGAGCAGGCGTTCCTCCACTCTTCTTTCCAGTTCGGCTCCAAGAGCAGCATGCAGCTGCCACAGAGTTTGGCTGCAGCAGCTTTAGGCAGAGAAAGCCCCAATGCCAGCTGGTGGCCATTTGGGGTCAAGAGTCTGCTCCACTGGCATTGCAAGGGATGCAATGGAGAACCTGATTCATTTGAAAATATGGCTGTTATCCTCAAAATTAAGCTCCTAGCAGAGTCTGAAAACTGGTACTTGAAGTCTTGTATGAAGTGCACCACGCATGGAGTGACCAATTTGATCTTGAAACAGTGGGATGCTCCGAGAAAGTATGGGAGGGAGGGAGATGAAGGAGTCAAAAAAGGAATTGTCACGTTAATAGTTTTGCACTGAGTTCCAGAGGCAGCAGTAACAGGTGCCATGGACTGCCTGAATATCGATTGTGTGACAGTAAATCTGCACATAGGTTCATCCCAGTTAGATAAACCTTCCACGATGCAACCACAGAAATAGTTCCACATTTCTCTCTCCAGTTTTGTTCTTTTTTTTTTTTTTGAAGATGCATGAAGGTGCACGGGTGTCAAACAGATACCTGCTGAAGTCCTGAGCCTGGACTTTCCACAGGCCTAGGCTTTCCTTGGTGTGTCTTTTTAGTGTCCTCTCAGAAATTCCAGACAAATCTGGGAACTTGCCTGATTGTTGCCTCAGACAATTTCTGTGCATTTGCTTTTTGCAGCCTGATGTGTGTGATTCTATGTTATCTTGGTGCCCTATTAACTGTCAGCAACAGTTTAAATCCTTGTGTGAAGGGAGCAATATGTGCAAAAACTGAGTTGACTGAAAGAGGAGAGAAGACAGAGTAAGTTTTTATTAGCTTTTAAGAAAGTGTTTGCCAGAGCAACAGTTTGGAAATCACACATTTCTGCAGAGCCCAAACCACTCCAGACCAGCAAATCTGACTCAGAGGTGAGTAACAGACGAGCCATTTGCTTGCCTCACTGGGTGGTTACACCAAGATACATAACAGAGTGGCATCTGACCCCAAATGTACTTTCCCGTTACTGTGTGATTATAAGGTAAGAATGACTTACTTGACCCATATATCCACTTAAGAAAATTATAAAGCATTAACCAACAACTATATTGACAGTTCTGTATAACCCCCCCCAAAGAATGCTAGAAGTAAAATTGCGGCCACAGTAGTCTTTCAGAATTTTGTCTTTTATTCTCATTTCTAGGGCTCCATCACAGGAGACCAAGCTGTTTTTGTTATTTAGAGGTTGGCATAATGGTTTTCCCAGTATAAGAGAGCAAATAATATCATACTGCTGACAAAAATGGAACAATTCTGGTAGAGGAATTTTTTCGTTTTATAGTCCCTTCACCTTCAAGGCAAGCACAATCTTCCATCAGCACATACCAGTTTGGAGTCCTGCTACCCTCAGGAGTGGTCTGCAGGTAGGCACCACAGGTCCTTTTTGCAAGTTTGGAATTACAAGCATCGTTCTCGAAGGAATAAGATTAATTACTTCTTGTGAACGGTGGGCTATGTGAATGATTTTATCTTCATATTTGTTTAATTTTCTTCTAAAAAAATCCTGCAGAGAAGTTTAAGATTAAAAGACTCAGCTTTGCATGTTGCCTGGTACCTCTGAAGATGTATTAGGAGAACATTTCTTTGGGCAGTTGGATTGTTGCTACATCTAGGAAATTAGATTTTTAAGACAAAAGCTATTAACCAAATAAGAGAATGAAATAGTATTCAGTGAAGCAATTCTTGCTACGAAAATTAAAAACTTCACCCTTTAAATTTTGATTTTTTCGAATGGATCTGTAATGAGAAATTTGTGCTTCCAGGCAAACTGATTGTTATGAAGCTCTATGCAAAGGCACAGATTTGCTAACCAAAACTGACTGCAGGATCAAAACAACATGATTTTGTGAGACTTAAAATTAAGTAAATGAAAACACTGAATACTTACCTATCCAAAGCGTTCAATGAAAAAATTAGATGGTATGATGTCAAAGCCTTCCAGTTTATTATTAATCCTTGCCCTCACATTTACATAACTACAATTTTAAAATATCGCCTGATTCTGCAATTCTGAATCCTGACAAATGTTGTCTATTTGTGGAATATTTTTCTTATTGTCCAAATAGATTGTTGGTTCTGGTAATATTGATTAAGATTAATAATAAAAGAGAAACATTTTCTACCAGTGTGCAGACACCTGAGTTTCAAGTATTTCATCAGAATAGCGCTTGGCTTGTAATTCCTACCTATGTTGTTTCAAGTTATTTGTTCACAACTTTCCTAATTTTCCCTTCATTTATTTTGTTTGCTTGATACATGTTTTGCCTTTGATTTCCCTTCATTTCACTGTTTCTGCATTCATTTCTTCTTCTTTTGTGTGTGTGTGTGTGTGTGTGTGTGTGTGTGTGTGTGTTGTGCGTTTGGGGATGGGTTTGTCCGTTTAAGATCTTGTTGTTGTAGATAAAATATATGGTGTTGTGGCATAGCATGGGGATGCATTTGATTGAAAAGGCACTGTAGTGTTTCCTGAAAAAGTAGGGGAGTCGCATTTGTTTATAAATGCATTATTCTGGTACTATAACTTTGAACATGATTTTGGATTTTTTTTCTTTTTTTTTTTCCTTTTTTGTTTGTTTGTTTTTTTATTTAATGAGCATACATAGTCATGCAGGTGCACGTGTTCTTAAGCTAGAAAGCCCAGCATGTTTTTCTTAAGGCTTTTGAAAATTTGGTACACAATTTGTGTACTTTTACATACCTATATGATTTTTTAAACATATTTTTGGAAATCTCATGTTTTCTTTTTTCTTTCTTTCTTTTTTTTCCTCCTCAGTATACCATGGTATACCTGGTTTCCATTGTATTTAAAAACGTACCTTGGTCTGCCTCTCCTTTTATGTATCTTGTGTAATAGGTTTTGCAGGAGGTGCCTAGAAAGCATTGTCGGTTTCCCTATAAAAATGTGGTTTGTCCAAATTCTTTACTGTCTACATGATTGAAAGATGGACTGATTGCCCTATTTTTTCCTTGATGATTTGGAGTTGTAAGAGTTGTCCAGCTGTTGCTTAATAAAATTTTGCAGACTAGAAAGTTCCTGACTTGTTTTTGTTACATTCTGCATCATGTCAAGCACCTTAAATACTTTAAAAGCAGATGACAAACCCGCACTGGAACGACCTGAATAATAAATATCCAGATGTCCCTATGCTTTCTGTCTTCAGTAACTGTATCCACAAGTTCCATTGAACCTGATCATTGTACCAGCCCGTCATACTTTGTGTCATTCGTATGGGAGGATGGGTGGCAAAGATTTCTTGGTAATTATGTTCCTATCTGCCTGGATATCAGCCAGTTCTTGTGCTATTTCTCCTCTGCTGGCTTTCCTTTTTAGATTACCTTTGGGATTTGTGGTACTTCTCACATTGTCATTGATATACTGGAAACTTTTAACATTACCACAAGGGATTCCTCTGTCCTGTCATCTTTAATAACAGAATAAAATGATGTGATGGCTAGCATTCCTTTTCTGTTTTTTATCTAACATAAACATTCTGGGGGCTGAGGAAATAAAAAGGTAGTAAAGTAGCTTACCTGGCATAATGCACGTCCCAGTTGTGGCATAAATGGGAGAATCCTGGTGTGGAGTCTCACAGCGAGTTCTCAAAACGGGCCCGGGTTACCTGTGGAGTTTTACAGGGGTCTCTGCTGGATCCTGCCCTGCTTACTCCATTCGTGGGTGGCCTTGCAAAGAGTCTGAACATTGAGCTACAAAGTTTACTGATGACACGAAGTTACTCAAAATAGTGAAGGCAATGGCTTTCATGAAGTATCTCAGAAGGTCTTTAACAAGCTTGGCAATAAAATGACAGGTGAAACTCAGCGTAGATATATCTAAAGTGATGCACATGAGGAAAAAAAAAAGCAGTCCTAGGTTCACATTTACAGTAATGGTCTCTGAAATGACCTCTACCACTCAGGAGAGACATCTTTGATAGATAGCTCTGTGAAAACATCAGGTTGGTGCTCAGCAGAGTAGAAAGCAGAAAGTAAAATATTCAGAATGATTAGGAAAAGAATTGACAGTTAAACAGAAAATACAGGGTCACTGTATAAAATTGTGGTTCGCTACACTTTGCATACTGTGCAGTACTGTCCCCTCGTCTTAGAAAGGGTAGATTAGATGTAAAGAAGATTCACAGAAAGGCAACAAGGACAATCAAAGGCATAAATCATCTTCTGTGTGAGCAGTGGCTGCGAAGGCTAGGACTCCTCGGCCTGGAAGAGACATCTTAAAGGGACTGCTGGAGAGCCACCAGGACAGGAGCACTGTGGAAGGGTGGGTAGGGACAGTCTGCTGGTTGTCTCTTCCTGCACAAAAACTGGGAGCCATAACACGAAAACAAAGTGAGATGCCAGTGGGTCAGGAAGTCAAACCAGAGGAGGCGGTTCCTCAAGGAGGTGAGCAGCAGACCAGTTGGCCGAAGGATGCTGTGGTACAGGAAGTCTACAACGATTCAAGCGAGACTGGAAAAGTGCATGAAAGAGAGATCCATGGGGATACTGAACACACTACAGCAGGGGCAGAAAGTTCCCTAAGCTGACAATAGTCAGAGGCTGGGAGAGTATTAGGGGGAAATACCATATGAATTTGCTCTGTTCATGTTCTTCCCAAGGAATCTGCAAATGGCTTTTGTAGGAGACAAATCATTGGGCTTAAATGGATTCTCATTTTGAACCACTGTGGTTAAACCTGGAGCGTAGTGTATAGGGGGGACAGGTCTTCTAACTTTGATTTACTGTATGTCATAGTTCAGCGAGAAGGATTTGCATCGTTATCCATTCCTGGAAGGAAATCCCACGCCTTTGTTGGCTTTGCTTTTTAACTATTGATGTCATGTGTGTATAAAAGTAAGGATAGCACAGCTGCAGTGTGCTAATAAAGCAGTTATCTGCTTACTCTGGAGATGTCTCCAATTTGACTTTTCCAAAAAATAGTGAAGTGACATTGTCAAAACTAACAGTGTCAGCGCTGCTCTGAGTTTGGCATTCAGCAGAACAAGCAGCATAGAAAAGAGGGAAAGAACCAGCAGGGGAACAAGAAGAGATATGGTAATAACATTACTTGCTGGACTCTGAATTTATGAGGAAAGAGGAATTTTTGTTCTGGCAGCTATACGGACAAAAAGTCTTGAGAAGAGCTGAATCTTTCTATTCCCCTGTTACAATTAGGTTGTCTGAGATTTGCCACTGTCCTCTGCATAATTAACACTTTGCATTATCTGCCTCCCAACTGGGTTTTGCAGCACAGAGGAAAAGAATCTGCTCCTCTGGGGCTGAGGAGAAGGGGAAAGTTCCTAGCCTGGGGTCAAGTGCCTTGCGCTGCAAACAGGAGAAGTCCTTTTCTAGCATCAACGCTGTTCAGGCAGTGAGTGGTGGGACCAACAATCAGGAAATCTCCCTTAGCTCCAGATGAGTTTTCAGGTAAAAGTAAAGTTCTACTAAAATGCAGAGATTATGAAACCAGTTGCTAAGATGGAGGCAGAGAAGTGGAGCAGCCATACAGCTTCTGGTCATGGCACTCTGTTTTGGCCTTGTGCTTTTTTGCTGGTTTTGTTTGTTTGTTTGCTTGCTTGCTTGCTTTAGCTAGTTTCTGTGTTTGAGTGGCTAGCTGTGAGCTACAAAGGTGAGTCGTGCAGTTTCCTTTTAGATCAAGGATCCAGCAGTTTTCAGGTTTTTCCTTCTTTGTCCAGGATATTGACTTCAAATGTAGTCATATTCTGCTTCCCCATCCATTTTTAGTTTAAATTTGTGGTTTTCTGCCAAGTACAGTACTGGTAGTTGATTCAATTGGGGTAAAAATTTGTGTCACCTTTGCTCTTGGAATGGAGCTAATGCAGTTTGGTTCGTTGTCCTGTGAGACCGTATTTGGAGGACCCTCTCTGCTGGATGGATCTAGCTAAATTTAGCATGTGGTCACTAGTAGTTTGTAAATAAGTATCATTTGCTGCATCACCTTGTGTATAAGTCAGTACATAAACGTGACGAAATGAGAACAAATAAACAATGTCAGCATGTAGGAAAACATCCTAGAAAGATTCCTATGATCATTTTCTTGCCTCATAGAGGGTAAAAAAAGGCATTTACTTGTTCGTTTTTTTATATATATGATTGTGGTTGTTGATAATAGTGCTATCTTATTTTTATGATTTAGGTGAATACAAAGGCTATTTGCACCCTGTGCCCTCTAATTATGCTGCCTGGTTTAGAGGTAAGAAGATGTGCAGACAGTGAGGGAAAAATATTTAAGCAGTGGCTCTTTAAAGAGAAACTGAAAATACAGCAGCTATACATATAGTTAAGCTTGTATATATGATTTAATAACTACTAACTAGACCATGAGCTTTTTCACCAAGACAGGTTATTGTTCTTGGTGTTCTCTGGTCAATGGCCTATTGCATTTTCTATTTGGCAGTACTACCAAAATCACTATCAATAATAAAATAATAATAATGATAAAAATCTTTACTTACTGCTGTTTTTTTCAACAGCAGCCCAGCTTTCTATTGCAATCTTAACAGGATAGGTGCAGGAGCTAAGCAATTACCTAGTTGTGAGGGAGTTGCATAAGATCAGGGAAAAAAAAAATGCAGCACTCCATGCCAATTGAAATTCATCTCAGCCCTTTCATCTGACTCCTCATCTATTATGGCTGTGTGTTCCATGTTCTCATTTCTGTTCTGTTTAAAACAGGCACATTTCATATCTTTTTGTGTGTTTGTTTGTTTGATCAAAGGGAAACCTATTCATCTGGGGGAATGTTTTGCTTTGTGCATCTCCTGATATTTTTAGCCTTTCCAATGGTTCCACAATTTCCTCCATTTCTCACTTCCCCATGGATAAGGAGAAAAGTTAGATCTGAACTGCAGTAAATAATACTTCTTTGTTCTCCTCCCTTCTCATTGCATTCTGTAGTGATAGTCTTCCTTGAAACAAGAGACTCTTTGTTCCCTTTGTTGCACAGTTTTGGTGAGATAAATTTCTACCTTTTCCTTTCAAAGCCACCTCGGACTTTTTTACCTTTGTAATCTGAAAGGATGTTTACTTTAGAGAAGAGTTTGTATGAGTTGGTTTTAGCAAAGGGAAGATACTAAAGATGATTTAAGCATCCTGGAGTTGCCTCACTTTCAGGCAGCCAAATGCAGTCTCATCCTCAGAAGTGACATAACTGTGATTTGACTTCTCTATCTCATATTATTTTATGATGCTTTCTAATGAGGGAAGCATGCCTGTTTTCTTCAGATCTATGAACATACCTTAAGATTTTTCCCCTTGAGCTGCTATGGTAGCTAGTATAATTTGAGGTGGAAAACATTTGTTTTGACAGGCTCTATTTGTATGACTTGGAGAGTATTTTGTAACCTCTCCATATAGTCACTAAACCCAAGATGCCAGTTTTGTTCATAAACCTGCTGCTACTGTTCCTATTTACATGATACTAATAACTTTATCTGCAATTTGTAAAATATACAGTTTTTTGCACATTTGAGTTATGTCTGATCAACAGAACTCATCAGTGAGTGTGAAAAAGAAGGGGACATCTTTCCAAAAACATGGGTTATGTGTAGCTCACATTCGAAATTCTGTTATGAACTTTGGAAATTCCAGATGCCAATGAATTGTCCCCTCAGGCAATAATTCAGAGAGTTCTTTTGAGAGCTGCCAGCACCCACAATTCAATTCCACCTCTGGAGACTGTGGTGGATAACATGAGTGTGAGTAAAATGCCACAGACTGAGTATCATCGGAAGTACTGCAGTATCATGATGAAAAAGCTGTCCAAAGAGCAAGGCAGTAGCCACGGAGAAAGGAAAGAGTTCTGGGAAGTCAGTGAAGTTGTCTGGGGTGGATCAGCAGTATATGAGACAGAATGTATCTTATCTGAGAGGACAAAAAACTCATTAGCTGATGCATAAGTGTAAATCATTTGCATTCAGATATAGCAATGCAAAATGCTACAATGATGGTCCTTCTCACCATCATCACTAAAAGGATAGCAGCTATGGATGCTTGTTTTTTTCAGAAATTGTTGCCATGTGAACATTAAATTTAAAGAGAATCAAAATGAAATGATAGAAGATGGTGAGAATGATGATCTAAAATCTAAATATTCTGAAATAGAAAATGTTGCGTACTAAGGAGCCATTCACATCTACTAGGAAAATATTTTTATTTATCCAAAGATAATAACAACAAATGACCTCATAGCAAGATTGCTTGCATCTGTGAGGTTACAGGCAAGCCAATGAAGAAAAGATCCAAGAAGTGCAGCTGTCCTAAGCTGGAGGCCAGGTCTGAAAGACTGAAAGACCAAAACATGGAATCCAGTATTTAACATGTTCTCAAAGTTGCTGTATTAATCTACTGTGTGTAGATTACTCAGTGCAACAGACAAAGTCAAAAACAATTTCATCAAAAGAACAGATGTTTAAGATGGTTTTAAGAACAATTTTACGGACAAGATGACATCTACTGCCTTTAAATTGTATCTCTAAATTCTTTTGGAAGACTCTTAGTGTAGAAGGCAATTGAGAAATAATCATTTAAAGAGATTCATAGAACAGGATGTACAATTAAATTTACTCTCAAAATAGTTAAGTTAGGAATTAATTATATGAATGAGGTAGTAATCATATGAAGCAACGGAGAACCACAATTTAACTAATTAATTTCAAAATAACTCATAAAAACCCATAAGTACATATGATTTTAAGTTATTGGTTGGGTGTTGAAGCCTTGTTTGAAAACTTTGAGAGTACTAGATGAATGCAGTCAGTGCTAATGAGGCAGATTCTGTCATTCTGCTAACTGGCCAATTTCCTCTCTGATGTTGTTGTAACCTATTAAAGTATATAAAGTAAGGGAAGGAGCACATAACAATTTCAAGAGGAATTGTTATAGAAATGATTCATCTTCATAGAAACATTATGACTAGATGTCTAAGTAGAAATGTAAGAAGAGTTCAAGTACCAACAGAAAAGAAAAGATGCAGTTGGAAAGTGCGCAGGAAAGGATGTTGGAGGAATTTGTTAGGAAAAATTGTGTTTTGCAACACAGAGAACCAAAGGAGTCCTTGTGTATTCCCTGGGCACTGGCAACATTGGATAGGTTACAAGTGTGACTTCCACTGAGATCATCATTGTTTCTGTTACTACAGAGTTAATTTAATTCAAAGAATGAAGAGTGTTAACTAGGCATTGAAATCACAAGATCATTAGCACTACCAGATGATACAGAAGCTGCAAAATTTATGTTATGTTTGACGTTTCCAAAAGATGACAGTAAAAGGTTCAGAGAGATGCAACAGAACATCCCAAACAAGTTTTCATTTCACGAACATGACTGTTTAGGAATGGAGAAAGATTTTTAATCTCATCGGCAACTCAGAGTTCATCAAGTTTTCGGCAGAAGACAGTAAGTTATGTGATGAATTCTCCATGTCATAAATGAGCCCCTGAGCTAATCAGTGACCATTGTGAAGAACTCAGACTTCCTAAATTCTCTCATGAAAAGCTGATGGACTTTTCTGCGTGTAGTCTGTGCCCCAAGTGATGGGTACAAATCAGCCATAATTCCCACTGAAGACACAGCTATTCTTGAGCTTAGCCTTGGATTCAGAAATTTTGTATCTTGCCAAGAATATCAGATGGTTAGAACACAAGCCTGGACAATATTCACAGGATTCCTGAAGTCCTGTGCTCCTCTGAGGCTGATGTTTGTGGAGCAGTAACAAGTCTATGTGTTTTGGGAGGATGTAACAGTGCTAGTGCTTTTACAGGTGCAGATAGAAAACTCCTGCAGATACAGCTCCAAGCACAGGAGTTTTCATCAGATGTCTTTAAAACATAGGTGACATGAAATCCCGTGACAGGCAATACTTCATGTCAGTATGTTTTGTTTGTTTGTTTGTTTGTTTGTTTGTTTTTATTAGCTTTTCTCAAAAACTAATGAAGTAGGTCCCAGCTGTCTTTGGGCGCGCAAAAATTGTCAGTTTGCACTGTGTACAGTTACACTGGGATTTGGAGACTGTTGCTGCAGTGCAAACATGTTTTGCTCAGTCCTGTAAGCTGTGGCTGAACAACTGATGGCAAAAAGAATCGGGACACTGAACGGATGTTTGGGACCATCACCATCGCAGCTGCTTTTCACATTTATTAAAGTTGGGGTTGTCCTCCACTGTCAATGCACATGCCCAGATCAGTTATGCTGTTGCCTGAACAAAGAGGTGCAAATTGAAACTCTGCCCCTAGATGAAGATGAAGAGAGATATCGAGTAAGATCATTTCACTGAAGATTTGTAAGACATGGAGGTGAATTATTTGGTCTGAAATAGAATCTTATAAGTCTTTTATAGTAATTAACATGTTGAGGGAAAATATCATGTTGTCTGTTTATGAGCTTAAAAGCTTAAATGTAAAGCTTAAATGTTATAATGGAAAATTTGTCATCAACAGGCAGGGCACCATTGTTAAAAGCTTAATCATCACTTGCAGGCTGGCAAAGGCTGTAGAATCTGAACAAAGTCCTGCAACACTGATGTCGTCAAAAAGCATTATTAAACTTTGCTACTTCAAATGACACCAGTGAATTTTCTGACCTTGGTTCATTGAGCCTGTGAGCTCGGTTCTACTCCCAGGAGCTTTATACACAGCAAGCTCACCAAATTAACTGGATTTTCCTCCCAGGTGGTTCCTGACAATGATTTTTTTAACACAGGGACACAGAGAAGCCCTATAACAACTGTTATCTGTGCCTGACTCAGACTGGTTGAATAATCCATTATTTCAGCTCCTCAGTGTTGCATTCAAATAGCTTTCCTTTTATCTGCCATGTTCTTTATGTCCCTTGATTCATCAAGCCATAAAAAATAAAAATAAAAACATCTTCAACACAACACTTCGGCTTCCTACTGCGTGATACACACAGCATGCCTCCAAGCCTGAAAGGAACCTGATCAAGCACCATTCTTGCAGTGTGGCGTGGTGCAGGGGCTTTTCAAAACAGCACGTACGGACTGAGGAAAGAGCATCTCTCTTCACTGTTGTAGTTGGAAAGTGGGCAGGCAGATCCACCAGAAAAACTCCAGTTCTCAAGGTGCACACTGGTAGGCATACGAATGCAGGACAGCTCATTCAATTTCATCGTGCCTGAGTGAATTCACCCAGAGGGAAGCCTTCCAATGGAGCAGGTGATGGGTGAACATGCAAACCGCAGCTGTAGTGACCAAACATCACCTTTGGAAAGATAGAGGAGGTCAGGGAACTGCAGGCTGCAGCAGCGTCTTATGGCGTGTCACAAAAACAAAGTAAATGTGAAACACAGATTCTTGCTACAACAGAAATCACCTGGGACTGCGAAGCAGTGGATTTGAGCAAACTAGCTGGAGGAATATTCACTGTGATTCCCTGAGGACCATACAGTATGCCCACAGGCAGCCAGGAGAGACAGCTTGAATCATCAAAGAATTTGAGCTCTGAGAGCAATGCAGAGATGCGACAAAGCAAGCTGCATTGTGTTGAATTGCTTATAGTGCAGATGCAATGAGCAGTAACCAGGAGATGAACTTAGTTTGTGACTGATCCCAAGAGTTACAATTTTAATAATTCTTAGGCATTTCTTATGGGCAGCAATGACTGGATGGAAAACTACTACAGCTTGAAACTTACTGTAGAGCCCCAAAATGAAATGCTTCTCAAGGAATTCCCTTCTTACACAAAGAAGCAAAAGGTACATGAAGGCAATGAGCAGTGTGTCAAGAGATTCCAAGCTGCGGAGCCAGTTTTGCAATTTTAGCTCTATAAGAAAGTCTCTCTCATGAGACAAAGCTACAAAGTACGAGCTAACTTCATGAAAAAATGTGGGAGTCTACTAGCTATATTTTGTCACCACCAGCAATGCAAGATGATATCAGATACTACTGTTGGAGAATATATTGCTAGACTTGAGCACTCTTAATGCCTTCCTTCCTTTTCTGCTAAAATAGGTGGATTTACACTTGTGTTTAGAATTAAGTACAAAATTAATGTCCTGCCAAACTCACTCTTTAGGCAGTATAGTTACTAAGTTGCAGTAATGCCCAGAATTGATCTATGTCAGTTTGTCCTGTTTCACCGTTTTTTCAAAAGGTTGAAAATTGGTTGGTTTGTTGTCAAGAGTGGCATAGAGCAGGCTGAAGACAATTCCAGTGAAGAATGTTCATTTTTATTAACATATATAACCTGAGAAATTCCAGGAAGCAGAGAAAATGTTTAGCTAACAATATTTGAAAAAAGTAAATATGTAGCAGGCCAGACATGCTGACCCCAAGCAGCAGGCAAAATAATAAAATGGATGATAGAGGAGTCAGTTAAAAACTGGAATATAAGGATGTAAACCATAAGAAAGTAATTTTAGGTGATACGTTATTATGGAGAAAAAGAGATCTTACCTTGCTGTGTCCTTTGAAACCATTATTTTAGGTTATTATCTCAATTTGCAGATAAAATTTCTTTCATGGGGCATTTGGTGAAGTACTGCCTGGGATGCTAATGAAGAAATTAGCAATAATTAGTGTGAATAACGTGTGCTTTAAATGGATTAAGAATGAACTGCGAGATCTCGCAAACTAGCCTGCAACATGGCATCATCAATAGAGTGTTTCTGATTGGATTTTGCAGAGATGGGTACTAGATCTGTCAATAAACGGGACTCAAAAGTAAATACTGAACTGTGGCTGATAAAATCTGGAGCTAGCACAAAATTGCCAAAACAGCAAATAGCACTAAGGACATGGCAGTGAGCCATAACAGACAAAGTGTATTTTCAATATAGACAAATGCGAAGTTAGGTGTTTAAGAGCAAGGAATGTGGACGTATCTTCAGTATCAGTAATTTAGCTCAGAAACCTGCAGGTCTGATGAGGAGGGACAGGTCAGAGCAGACAAGTGTCTCAATGTGATATGTTAACAATCCCAAGAGATGTTCTTGCAAAAAGAGAGAGCACAATCCTTAGATTGGTAAGTAGGGCAGTGAAAGTAGGGAACTGATTTCACTTCATAACATACTGGGTTTGCTGCTGACATCCAGGTTTTTAAGCTATCTTGGAAGAAGGGGGAGTGTCAAAAAAACGTGGAGTTCAAAAACTGAATAAAATGTCTTGCAGCAAGAGTTTTGTCTATTTAGCTTATTTCAGAGAAGAACATTATTAAATAATTGTCAGTATCTTAATAAACTTAAGTGAACTAAAATATTAGTATCAAAAGGCACGTTTTGGAAAAGGCAAAACAGGCACTAATAACTGGGGGCTGAAGACAAGTACAAAGAAAAGTAAGACTTTTAATGATTAACATTGGAACATGGAGACTGGAACTGGAAAATGATTAACCCTGGAACAACCTCAAGAAAGTGATGGGTTCTCCATCCTGTGAAGTGTTCCAATCAAGACTGCTCTGTTTAAATGCATTTTGGATAGATACAGAGGTTAAATGTGTGAAACACACAATGGCAACAGTCAGTATTTGCCAAGGTCTCGGTGTCCCCATCAGCCAGGTGTTGACCTGGCTGGAGGACACTGCTGGTTTCTGCACACCCAGGTTTCTTTCCTTCCTACGAGGGAAGAGGAGCAAGGGCCTGAGGATGAGGAGGTCCTGTCTTGCATGGGCTCCTAATTTAGCCACACACATGCCTAGGTCCAGGAGCTTAGAAATACACCTGAGTCCTGCAAATCAGCTGTAGTCCTAAATGGCTGAGTAGGAAAAACATTTGTTGGTGCAGACGAGAGGTAGTTCACTCTAGTGTGCTGGTACTTCTGCAACATGTGCTGCAGAACTGGTATCATCTACATTTTTCTATTACAGTAAAAAAAAAAAAAAAAAGTTACTGCATGTCATGTGCTGTATGTAACTGTATTCAGCTTTGTGGTTCAGAATTGGCTGGAGAGAGGAGACTCCCAGGCATAGAGTAAGACCCTTGTGTCACCGCATGTTTCTGGTTAGGGCTAGCAGTACCTAAAGGTTCTTGTCATTAATGTACATGTGACCGTGTATGTAGGCAATAAGCTGCTTCTGAAAGGGGAAGAGAAGCTTTCCAAAATGCTTGGCACTTTTCACTATTTCCACATTAGTTTTAATTGCTTTCCTTGAGATATATATAAAACAGTTCAGAAACAAACAGAAGTATTATAAATACTCAAAAATAATCATGAAGTATTCTATCGGAATAGTAACATACTGTTTGGTGTTTAAGCAGCAAGGTGCTGGCAGCAGGGCAGCAGGCCTCCTCTGTGAGGCGAGGCCGGGGCTGCCCCATGCCGGACACAGCCGGTTGCAGCCGGCTCCAATGGCTCCACCACAGGGCACGGCTGGGCCCAGCAGCCAAGGTGGTGGCACCATGGGGAAGGTGTATTTAAGAGAGGGTAGAAACTGCCAGACAGAGAGAGGAGGGGGAACACCAAGGCCAGAGGAGGAGGAAGAGGAGTTGCTCCATGGCAGGGTTGGCACCCTGCCAAAGGGACTGCTGTCCATGGAGAGGACTCAAGTATTGATCTCAAGTGACAATAAATTTAGATTCCCCAAGTCACGGCTGTTTTGCCCCTGACAATAACTGGTAAGTGATGTCCCTGACTTTATCTAGGCCCACAAGATTTTTTGCTCCTCTTCTTGTTTTCTTCTCTGCCCAGCTGGTGGTGGGGATCTGGGGGAGTGAAGGAGTGGCTGGGTGCGAGTTTGGCTGCCCAGCCAGCGCCAACCCACCACATGTTTTCAATTTGAGGTGATATAATTTGCATTAGGATTAGTTAATCCTACATATTCTTGAGAGATTGGATTATATCTGACAAGGGACCTGAATTTCAAAGGAAGGATAATAGGCATCTTAAAACCAACACAAAGGTATTTTGCTTAAAACACACACACACACACACACACACAAAACAACTGGCAGCATATAGCATTGCCTGTATTTTCTCAAATATTTTTTAACTTTTTAGAAAATAAAGCTATGCCGTTTGAACATTGTTTTTCAAAGTTGTCTAAAGTACACTTGCAGCATTATGCTGTGTGAGAACTGAAAAGTAAAAATGGTGATTTATTTAATTGATTAAGGTAACCAAAATACAAAAGGTAAACAGTAATTAAAAATATGTGGGTACTCTTATGTGTTCACTGTTTGTTATCTAGATATCATCAGTTGTTGAGTTTTTATCTTCCCTTACAAGTATTGCTTTTAATACAAGTGGGATATTTAAGGTAATGTATGCCATTGGAAATTTTTATTCCAAGTATTATTGACATTTGAAAGCCAGTAATCATACTGAAACACCATGTTGAAATGTTAATTTATATATAGGACAGAAGGCCTCATCATGCTCCCAATTAGTCCATTTCAGTCTTCCCTTTGCTTCCCATGTGACAGTCAAGAAAAGAGCAGCCCAGCCATACTAAGAGATACAGACGAGTGTGAATCAGCTGTGATTACGGTTTCCTTTTTTCCATCCTTGAAATCACCTTTCAAGAGATTCTTCTTATCTTTTGATCAAAAGAGATTATAAATCTTATTTTATTTTCTTGTCCTCACATCTCTTCAAAGCAGGTTAGATTCAGGAAAGATTCATCTCCAAAGATAGAAACGGAAATGAATGTTTCTTGCTATGGATCTGAGGGTCAGGTCTCCCAGCTGCAGCCAGTTGTGTAAAGCTTCATTCCTCACAGCAATGACAAGCCCGGCCATGGCTCCAAAGCCCCTGTCAGCTCAGAGATGATTAGGTAAGGATGATCTGTCAGGGGCTGCCCCAGCTGATGTCTCTGTGCCGCTCTTCAAATAAACGAGAAGCCTTGCATCACTGTGAGCGCTGCTCCTGCCGAGTTCTTCCTGACTTTTCTGTCCCCAGTACTCTCCGGTGATCCTCTGCAGGAGCAGCAAGGACTACGTTGTGATGGCTGCAGGCACATAACTGATTACCTGTGACCAAGAGGTTTTCTGACAGGAGGAAACAGTCAAACCATGGTGGTTTGGGGTGAGGCAGGGGTTATCCTCTTATGGAATCAAGGCAGCAGTGAAGGAGATGGCAGGATAGACCAAAGTCCTGAGGTTCCTGTGAAGCTTAGCATGATTTCTACTCATCCAGTTCAGGGATGCTCACTGACAACTGCTGCAGGCAGCTGGACTCAGAGGTGTATTTGTGGCCTGATGGCAGCAGCTTATACTTTCTTACCTTGCAAGAGACAGCATGGATGTGGGCTCTTTTCTATGCAACCTGATGCATCAGTCCTTAGCTCCCCTCTGAAGCAAAACAGCAGTTGCAGTCTGCAGCTACCACTACTGCGTCTCTCCAGCTCAGAACAATTTTGAATTTTGAAGTATTTGCTAAACAGCTGTGTCTGTTTGTGATTTTTGTTCCTCTGCTGAAAAAAAGGAGGGACCTCAGTTGGCAGCATTTATTTCCTTACCTTCTCAGCACCAGCTGCTGTTCCTTCTGAAAGAGCCCAGGGTAATAATCCTGATGCACTGACTTGGATCACCAAGCTTTGTGTTTAGATACTATCACAATCTAACACATGTGGCTGATGCTGTAAAATGTTAATTATACACAGGGGGAGAATCAGAAAGAAAAATTATGTTGGGGACTTCTGTTAAGCCAAAATGAACTCTGTCCACATGACATGCTACGCTGCATGCACTGAAAAGATGCTGAGCTTGATCACATCTTAGCCATAGACTCCTGGGGCTTTCCTCCCCCTCGCTGGAGTTTGGGAGCACCCAGGGGATGTGTGGATTCCAGGCATTTAGCTTCTAGCTGAGATTTATAGGATTGTCCGTATCGCTTTAGATTGGCTTGTTCCTCAATGCAGTTTAATGCTGCCTCTCTCTTATTGTGTGCTGTAAAAAGCAGCAAAACACAAACGAGGTTGACACAGAAGTTGCTGTGCTTGGCGAGATGGGCTAGGGTGCCCTGAAATGCATGCAGCAAGTCGTACTTCTCAGAGTCCCAGTGCAGGTTCTTGGCTGGTTGCTCTTGCATCTTGTTGTCAAAGCCGTCTGTGAAACTTTGACCTCCCTTTGCTTTTACTGAAGTCGTGCTACCTGCAGAACCGAATGTTTTTTGTGGCAGCCCAATCTATGGCATGACTGTGCTGGACAGGAAAGAATGACAACCGATAAAGGTAGCAATGTGATCTGTTAGCATCTGAAGGGTTATGAGTATGTGAACAGCTAATTAAAGTGTTCCATTCATTAAGCTGTGGCAAAAGGAAATAGACTGGCTGTTTTAATAGAAATGCTTGTTTAATATTGTCTGTTTTAATATTTTTCTCATTAAATAAAAAAGGAAAAAGAAAAAAAAGCCTGACATTTCTTCGAAGAAACCATTTGGGTGGAAACTATTTTTTTCCTTAGAAAAGGTTACCTAGGAACTGCTGCTGTGCATCAAGGGCTGCACTTTAAGGAAAAAAAAAAAAAAAAAAAGCAGAGCAGACTTGTAACTACAGCATCATTTTCTCAAAATCACTTTCAAGTGACTGAGTTTCCCAAACCACCCATGTGCTTAGCCTGTGGCTGTTTTCTCTGCCTGCTTTCAGGGTCTGGTCATTCCCCAGGCAGAAGAGGCCATACACTGAAAATATCTGATTTGCACACTAGTGCATGCATACAACCTCATGTATTGCTTGTTTTGTCAACGTGTTGACCTTCAGAGACTCTAAACGAATCCCTTTCCTTCTTAGGGCCTTCGAGAGTTTAATATGGACCATAGAGGGACCATGCAATTAGCTTGTATCTTCACACAGTTACAAACTATGCTATTCATAAGCCTAGAAATTTTAACCTTGTAATGTTTGTTAGCAGAAACAATGTCTGTTTTCTTGGTAGCAGAAGTTGGTAGATTAATAATAGATGGTCAATGCTAACAGTTTTTTCCATGCAAGTAACCTGCCAGCTTGATCTTCATCCTTCTGCAGCAGCTGTGATTTCCTCCTCTGGCAGCGGAGTGCATTCAGGATGGTGCAGGAGAAAGCCAGGGTCTGAAGCCAGCCTGGGTAATGTTTAGCGTGACAGGAAGGAGACTGGATTGCACCTCTGTAATGGTGCTGCTCTGGGCCTTCAAGCAAACCCTGCTTTTTTGAGAAATAAATGCAGTAAAGATCACTTAGCTGTAAGTAATTAAATGGTAATCAGTTGTTAATCTTTGAGCATATTTTTTATTACTATGCTATTGCTACGCTAATTGCATAACTCCCAGCAGTGAATGTGTTTTTACTCAGATGAAGCCTTAAATGTTTAATTTCCTCCTTTTGGTAAATATTTAAAAATCCCACTGATAACTCCTACCTCTGAGCCTGAGATCTGCAAGCAGTATATTCATCACATACAACAACAAATTTTAGTTCTTGCTTTGATGGAAAACATGGTTTAATCTTGATCACAAATGAAACATTTACACCGAAATAAACACTTCCAGGGACGTCCTGCGTGACGACATCAGCCACGTATATTGGAATGGGCAGAACGCGTGCGAGTTGTAGAGTGCAGAAAATCATGGGGGTGCGAGGCACCTGCTGAGCCGCCGAGGCCTCTCCCCAGGTTTCAGAGTGGTTTCAGAGGCTGATCAAGCTCTACCCTAAGAGCACTGAGGCTCTTTGCTCTTCTTTGGAGCTTGTTCCAGAACGGTCCCAAGGTTGTTCATAGCCTTCTATTTTCCAGTCTAAATGTGCATGTGGCTTTTGTCCTGTTGCTACATCTTTTGAGGCTTAGAAATGTTCAGAGTAAGGAAGTGGAATTTCTCATTTAAAGGTGATTCTTCCTCTCTCTACCCCACCTGCTGTGGGAGACATATTGTCCCTCTTCCTTTACGCTACCTGAAGTGACATCTTGCATGTTGCATATTGGTGAGACATGGAAGGGGAATTTAATTACAAGTGCAAGTTCTAGTGTTCACATGGGTTAAAATACAGACTGAGGACAAGACTGCAAAAAACAAACAAACAAACAACAACAACAAAAAAAACCAACCCAAATTCCTGAACCTGAGTGGGGAAGAGGTTTCCATGGGAGGGACATTAAAGCAGGCTTCTCCGTTTATATTTATACTCTCTGGAAACAATAAAGACATATCAATAGCAGCATGTTTTCATTTGTAGTGTGGATACCACAGCTGGCGGTAATTTAATTCAGGGAAAATAGTAAGGTTGGAACTGATGTTTTTAACTGGTGTTTTCTGGAATGTTTTTAAGAACAGAAGGGTTTAATTAAATATATATATGTATGGGTATGTCTCCGTATATACCAGGTACACCCGGCAGAGGTATGGGCCTTCGCCTCCGCCCCCGGGGGGCCGCAGGGGAGGGGGAGGCTGTGCCGGAGGAGGCCGGCCCGGGCCCCGGCCTCCCCCCGCCTCCGCTCCCGGCTCCGGC
>VXAA01004161.1:104877-135070 GCA_013399115.1 Anseranas semipalmata | reverse complement strand
GAGGGAGAGGCTGTGGATGTGGTCTACCTAGACTTTAGTAAAGCTTTTGACACTGTTTCCCACAGCATTCTCCTGGAGAAACTGGCTGCTCATGGCTTGGATGGGTCAAGAACTGGCTGGGTGGCCTGGCCCAAAGAGTCGTGGTGAATGGAGTTAAATCCAGTTGGAAGACGGTCATTGGTGGTGTCCCCCAGGGGTCAGTATTAGGGCCAGTTCTCTTCAATATCTTTATCAATGATCTGGACAAGGGGATCGAGTGCACCCTCAGCAAGTTTGCAGAAGACACCAAGTTAGGCAGGAGTGTTGATCTGCTTGGGCTCTACAGAGGGACCTGGTTAGGCAGGATCTATGGGCTGAGTCCAAGTGCATGACATTCAACAAGGCCAAGTGCTGGGTCCTGCACTTGGGGCGCAACAACCCCAAGCAACGCTACAGGCTGGGGGATGAGTGGCTGGAAAGCTGCCTGGCAGAGAAGGACCTGGGTGTATTGGTGGGTAGCCGGCTGAATATGAGCCAGCAGTGTGCTCAGGTGGCCAAGAAGGCCAACGGCATCCTGGCTTGTATCAGAAACAGTGTGGCCAGCAGGACTACGGAAGTGATTGTCCCCCTGTACTTGGCTCTGGTGAGGCCGCACCTCGAGTCCTGTGTTCAGTTTTGGGCCCCTCACTACAGGAAGGACATCGAGGTGCTGGAGCGTGTCCAGAGAAGGGCAACAAAGCTGGTGAGGGGTCTGGAGAACAAGTCCTACGAGGAGCGGCTGAGGGAGCTAGGGTTGTTTAGCCTGGAGAAGAGGAGGCTCAGGGGCGACCTTATAGCTCTCTACAGGTACCTGAAAGGAGGCTGTAGCCAGGTGGGGATTGGTCTCTTTTCTCAAGCAACAAGTGATAGGATGAGGAAATGACCTCAAGTTGCATCAGGGGAGGTTTAGGTTGGATATTAGGAAAAACTTCTTTACTGAAAGGGTTGTGAGGCATTGGAACAGGCTGCCCAGGGAAGTGGTTGAGTCACCATCCCTGGAGGTATTTAAAAGGTGTGTAGCTGTGGTGCTTAGGGACATGGTTTAGTGGCAGACTTGGCAGTGCTAGGTTATAGGTTGGACTTGATGATCTTAGAGGTCTTTTGCAACCTAAATGATTCTGTGATTACTTGCTTTTACTGGTTAAAGGTGAATTGTTTGCAGTGCTCTTAAGGGCTTCCAGGCATGCAGGCTTGTGGTACCTGCTCCCAGAATTTGGGATGGGCTTATGGAAAGGATGCCACCACTTTTTATGCATTTCTTCATTAATCTGGTGGACCAGTAAGAACACTACTGTCAGCTGGTGAAAAGAAATTTTATCCCAAGCTGAAGGGGAACATTGTGCTTAGTCTTATGCTTTCATTGCTTTCCATGATGGTGCAGTTGTGTATTGTTCCTACAGCTTTATTAGAAAACAACAACCCTTCTCCCCTGCTGCTCCCAAATCCTACAGCTTTCCTTTATAAATAGGGCAGCTTTCTGTGATCATACCTACTGGTATGGCAGCAGAAAATTAACTATACCATAGCTCAGTTCTGGCACAACTCAAAACTAAATGTTGGATCACAAGATGCGGTGCAGGTAACCGAGTAGTTAGTGATGTCGATCCCTTTAGGTTAAGCTGGCATTGTAGCAGATGTGGTATCTTGCGTGTTTAAATTATTAATGTATGAACTAAAATTGTAACTTTTTCTCCCTCTGAGATAAGAAATACTTTCTTACGCAGGTCTTGGGACAATAGTAAATCCAAGTATTAAAAAAATGTGCAAAATTAATCCGTTTCATGCATGCAGGTTTGCACGCCCACACATATGTCTAATAATCCCTAGTAGCATTAAAATGTGTTTTCTTAGTGTTACATGTTACCACAGAGATTGGTTTAATTTTCTTTGTGGAGCAATGAATAGTGAATGGGACTTTTTTTTTCCTTTAGAAATATGACTGACAGCTAATTCTGTGCTTTCTTTCGCTTCCTGTAGGCTGGCACCGATGCGGTTATATACACTGTCCAAGCGACATTTTGTCCTGGTATTTGTAGTATTCTTTGTCTGTTTTGGTTTGACAGTCTTCATAGGAGTAGCAGGTAAGGATGTTGCCTTTTCAAAACATTAAGTTTTTGTGTGCATTATCTAAATGTGTCGGTATTTACAGATGTGTGTAAATGCTAATGAGCTTACTGTCCCTGAGGTGTCTGAGAAAGTATTACTCTTTACAGGCAGGGGGGAGTGTTTCGTCTGTCACATTTTTTTCATATGGGCACTACCTACACAGATTTGGTATTTGCAGCTGCTTTGCAGGGGGGAATCAGTAAAGAAAAACACAAAAAGCTTCTTTGTAACATGATTTTTCATCTGAGTACTACATTAATTTTCTCATTTATATTTCAATCTGTAAAATAGTGGTGCTAATACTGGATTTCCTTTGAGAAAGTTCATAACTGTAAAGTCTTCTACATTTTGGAGGTATAAGTGCAACAGAAATAATAATAAAAAATTAGTAATGTAAAAATATAAACTTCTGTTGTTGAACACATGAACTCAGGTCCTTAGTTCCAAAGACCTCTGTGGGAGTCATGATTAGATGTGGGAGGCTAAGCGCTTAGTGGCTGGATCTTGTCCTGGATATCAGAGATACTTGTGGAAGTCTGGTCTACAAAGATGCAAGGTGCAGATGGAAAGTGCGAGAACCCTCCATATTTCATGTCAGAGAACTTTTATAGCTCTAAAATGTACTTGGAAAAGGAGTCCACCTACTAACAATCACTGAGGTTTTGGTATGGTAACTCTGCTGTCAGGATAGCTTCAACATAGAAGTTAAAAAGCAGACAGGGAGAGGGAAAGGGAGAGACTTGTTGTACTCATTAAGCAATCTGACCCCATTTAACAACCATTTAAGGATTTTATCAAGTCCCCCACTTTGGGGGGACTTGGTTGCTGTAAGCAATGCTCGGTTAGCTGCACCGTGCTGAAGTTCCAGGACTCGCCTGTGATTCCCTTCAGGAATTGGCACAGTTGGGGAATTCCTGTCCTTGTGAGGTTGGTTTGCTGGATGACTTTGTTGGCAAAGCATGGATGCAGTTCATTATTATAACTTAATTATTTTTAAAAGAAAGCTGTTTACCTTGGGAGGAGAACCATTGAATGAATGCTTAAACTGCAATGATTTTTAATGGTTTTTGTTGACAGCTTCATGCTTGCTATGAACAGAGGGAGGGGCACGAACAATAGAGTATTCACTCTTCAAAGGGTGCAGTGTGAGCAAAACTCACCAAACCCACTAAGTAAATGAAAAGGCAATACATCCATATTTTCTGTGCTACCTGCTACTATGCCGTTCCACATACTCAACATCTGTGTCCCCAGTTTGGGAAGGCTAACGGAAGTCTTGCTACTCATCTGAGTAAAGAAGATAGTTTAATCTGAGGTGGCTGTTGCTCTTCAGTTCTTGTAACCCAAGATAGATGCAGATTTGTTTTTTCCCAAGTAACACTTGCTCTCTTTCCCTTTTCCCAATGTGTCCTTGTCATCTTTGGGGTGAGACGAGTACAGAACTCATTTTCAGTACCTGTACAGTCTTCATGTTCCCCACCTCAGGGTGATTGTCTGCTTTCAGATGTGATTCTGTTAACTTAGCAAGAGGAAAAAAGGAAAGCAACAATAATGTAGTTGATTTTTTTTTTTTTTTTTTAATAAGACCACAAGATCTTTCTGGTCAGTTGCTTAAGAAAGCTTTGGTATATTGCTTGCTAGAGGAGCAGCAGTTATGGCAGCAGAACCTCGTTATTGTTTTGGTTGCTGTTCTTGAAAACTGTGATTACAATCTCTCTGCTCCAGTATATTTTCATATCTTTTGGTTAAAAAAAAAAGTTCATTCTATAGTTTTTTGTTAACACTTAGTTCCTGAAATATGATGACATACCAACTGTGAGCGCTTACTGAAGTTCAATTATGCTTTTCAAAACAAAAATACTTGCCAAAAAGCTGCCCAGGCAGTTTATATGTACTTGAGAGTTGAAAAGTTCAGTAAGTCAGAACTGACTTTGTAGCAGGTAGCTGTTAGTGAAGTTGAACTGTAGATGTAATATGAAGCTTTGAATATGATAGGATGAAAATAATTCATTTTTCCATTTAAGAAGATGGTTAATATTGTAGTTAGAGTGGTTATAGAAGCCCAAGCAATGCTGCATGTTTAGAGCTGTCATGACAGCTAACCTAAAATAATACTTGCCCAGCATGAGCCTGTGTCACTCATAAACCCTTTTTTTCTGTTGTTCCTCTGTAGTAACTTTGGAAGTCCATGGTCTTTGTGAAAAACTGTTTTTGTTACATAATATTTTAATACTAAGTTTATGGTTGAAACAGCTTGTTTTAAGGATTAATAACTTACGTTAAATTGCCAGACTAAATAGGTCAGGGGAGAGACCATTTGGACAGAGAAGTCTGTGACTGGGAAGGCTCTAGGGTGACCCAAATACACATATAGAAGTCCTGCATATATCCCTACTTGCTATACATCTGCTCCTTGTTTGTTCACACCCCAGAATATAGATGCAGACCTTTTCCTACTATTCCCTTTGATTTTCCTGTTTTAGTCCTTTTGTGTAGTATGTACACATGCATGCCTGAGTATCTTTTCCTCTTCTCCCTAGAGCTATGTATTCTTGCATATTTAAGAAGGCTAAGAGAAGACCTTACTGCTGTCTACAACGATGTTATCAGAGAATATAGAAAAGATGGGGCAAGACTCTTCTCGTAGGTGCATGGTGACAGGGCGAGAGGCAACAGATGCAAGCTGGAACACATGAAATTCCAGTTAGATATTAGGAAAAAAAAATGTTACTGTAAAAATGGTTGAATACTGGAAGAGGTTGCCCAGAGAGGTTCTCCGGATCTCTGTCCTTGGGGGTTTTCAAGACTCATCTAGATGTGACCCTGAGCAATCTGATCTAATTACACATTTTGAGCAGGGGTTGGACTAGACAGGTTCTGGAGGTTTCTTCTAAAATAAATTAAGACTTTGTGGTTTCCCCATTTACTGCATACAGAGCTAGGTACAGGGTGTGAGTGGACAGATGCAGTTGATCAGTACATGTCAAGTGTGTGTGTCTGTATCTGGAATGATGGGAGGAGTGGTTGCCCTGGGAGTGAGCTGGGCATCTCCCACTACAACTGGATATGACACTCCATTGGTTGAATGGATTGTGTGCTTTAGGAGAAATTGTGTATAGAACTTCTATGCAATTACAGTTATTTGTGATGGTATATGTAATATATTATAGCCCCAGGTTTCTATAGAAAAGGAGGGTCCCAACCTGCGTGGTCTGAGCACTGTTCCTAAACAGACCAGTGGGTAACTTTGCTTGAACAATGTGATGAACATCCAGCACAAGCTAAAAAATATTGTTACTTGATTCTACAGTCAAGTACGCTACACATACATAAAAAGGCATTATCACCATGTAGTCAAATACAATGGGATGTGTTTGCCAAGGTGCTCCAGTTGTGAATGCAATGCAGTGTGGACATTCTCTTAAGTAAATCAGGTAATGGTAGCAGTTTGGCCATAAAAACTGGGAAGTTAAGTGCAATTAAAGAAGCTGCTTTTTCATGTTTTTTTTTGCAGCCCTTGATTGAGCTTCAAGTTGCTGTAACAACAGTGCCACTGATGCTTAGCTAGCTTTTTCTGTAGCTGAGCACTTTCATGACTTCAGCATATAGCTTAGCTTGAGAAAAATACGCTGGGGTGGTTTTTGTTGTTGTTGTTTAGAGTATGCATGCAGGGCTTCTGACCTGGAGTTCTTGGTTCTTGATTTATAACTTACAACCTATTTAATCATGCTCAGGAACGAGCTTCCTTAAAGGAAGTTGGTGTGGGGGAACTTTCAGGCCAAATTTATTAATGATACTGAGAAGCCTAAGCAATTTACCCTTCAGTTTAAACATCTACAAAGTGCGATACTATTTTCCTGCTTTGCAGGGAGGTATTTATTACAGTGTTTTGAAATCCTGTATTTATATTATTACTTCCATATTGTTTTCTTTTTTCCTTCTTATATATTATGCAGGTCCTAATGTAATTGAAACTTCTGTAGCAAGAACTGACCTAAATAATAGCCTAAAGGTAAGGATAGATAAATATTGTTGGATTACATGAATGGCTTTATTTGGTGTCTGTAGTGTTAAACATCCCCTCCCCCAGCCCAATTATTTTTAGTAGTTAGATTTTTACTAGAAAGCTTCTTGGCCACATGGTGCTTTCCAGTTTGAAACTGAACATGCAGTGTTTTTATTACCACTGTGTTACTTCATGAGTGACCCAGCAGCAATTACTAGTCTGTTACTTTTGTGAGCAGGTAAGGTAGAGGGTTTTATGATGGGATGATGTTTCTTCATAGTCTTGATAGGATTCCCTGGTGAGCTCATACTGGAGATTCTTGTAAGGGTCCAGAAAGAGAAACTGAGAACAGAAACAGAAAAACAATGTTCTCAGTGACAACTAATGGTAACTCACCTGTGATTTTTCCCTTTCTATCAGCTGGGAAGCTATCTTTCTTTTTGTTGTTAATTGTTCATTGTCAAGTGACTGAGACAGTGTGATCTGGCTTCCTACCATGAACACATTAATTCTCTTGAAAACTTTCATATTAAGCTTTCATTTCTGATTCTCAGTTTCTCTCTATTTCTGTCTAGCTCTTCACTGTCAACCTAATAGCTGAAGTAATTTTTGTAAAGGTGCTAATAAATAGATAAATTCAAGTATAGTTTCTTTAAATGCACTGAAACGTCTGTTTTTCTTGTCTATAAGTCACCTATATATATTTGAATTGGTACTGTATTCTGTATAGGTTTTTAAAAAAAAAAAACATCTTTTTATATTAAGAAAAGGCTTTCCTGCATGTAGATTCTACCCATTAACGATATCTTCCATGCTTTTGAATATGGGATTTTTAGAAAAACCTAGTGGAAAAATAGTTGTTTTCACACTTACAGCTTTAAACCGTTTCAACTCTGTAGCAGATGGGAGTGGGGGGGCGTCACAAATCTCACTCAATGTAAACTGCTAGAAATAACTTCTTTTCAGGCTGTCTCAGGATTTTGCCTTTCATATCTGAACTGTTTTTATTGCTGCTGCTTTTACATGCTTTAAGTAGTCATGCCTTTCTTTCAGTGCTGGGCAAAATACATATGCTGCTTTAGCTACTTCTCTGGAAGACTTATATTCGGGGTGCTTATCATACTGTCCATACAGAACATATTAAATCTATTCCCAGAAATATTGTCACTAACATAGCTTTCATCATTATGATTGCAGATGTATCATGTCATAGAATAATGACTGGTGATAACCTTGTGTTTTTTTTACAGCTGAAGCCCTTTAATTTAAGTTCACCACCGCTGTCTACTTACAACCAGCAACTGTGGCTGACCTGTGTAGTTGAGTTGGATCAGCATGATGGTGAGAATCTTACCTAGTTTTCTGGAAACTGCTATAGCAACCTAATTTTGTATACTATATCTTTAATTTCATCTGTCACATACATGATCCTGTTGCTCTATGGCTGTGGCTTGCTGGGTGTTTCCTCTGACACAGTTTTTCCTCCTCCAGCCCTTGCCCTCAGTAAAGGCATGGACTGAACTAACTTGAGAACCAGATGCAACAGGTGTATGGGATAGGTTGGTTGTTATTTCTATGAAAACAGTAGTATGTAGAGAATCTGTGTCTGTTATCTCATTATGGAGGGACTTACATATGTATATTGTAATGATATGAATTGCACAGTAAAGCTTCCCTGTAAATACATGAGAAATATTGTAATCAGGAATTCTTAATATGTTAAGATTCAGTACAGGACATTTATGACTTACTGCCTAAATATATAAATGAAAAGGTGGGTGGTTTATTATTATTATTATTATTATTGTTGTTGTTGTTGTTGTTGTTGTTGTTATAGAACCTTACTCCAGTGAATTATAACCAAGTAATCTTTGGATATCATATGTGCTTTAAACTTTATCTGGAACTCTTTTTCTGTTACATGCAGAAGTATGGAACTCTAGCTTAACCTTTTCTCTTTTAATTACAGTATCGCTCAAAAAGAACGTTACTATGACAGTCAAAGTACTTGGAGTAGTGAAGGATGGAAGCACACCATATGTTAATAATCAAGTTCACAACCGGACAAGGTTACTCAGCTGTGCACAAGTATGTGTTTGCTTGAAGAAAACTCTGATGCAGTACTTCTTATTTTAAATCTATTCATGTGCATGCTACATTACATTGTCAATGGGAAGAATATATCTGTTAACCCTGTCTCAGGAAAGACTCTGCAGTAGGGTTTCATTTGTAGTTACAAAGTACCTAGCAATGCTAAGCAAGGAATCTGCCTGTCTATCCGTCATTCTTTTCCTGTTTGTTTCTTTCTGTGGCTTGTGTCTATTACCTTTGAGAGACCTCTCTTTCTTGTTAGTGTAGCTCTCTGCCAATGAAGCAGTGTGTGCTGCTTAGACACTTCAACAGATTAACAGTGCTGTAAAAAGGAATATTTGAGTAGAAGATGTGGTATTGGGCACCACACGAGAGGAAAAATTCTTGTCCACTGTCTAGCAGAGAGACTGCTTGAAATTGGCTAGCATTTCTGTTTTGGTAAAAAACAGTTTTCTTTCCACCTGAGAAGAAATATTGAAGCTTTTGAGTTTCTAGTATAATTTTAACTGAAAGTTTTGAGTTTAGAGACATCTGAAATAGGTTGTCCAGATTCAAATCCTTTAGGAAGGGAAGAGCTGAAGTTTTTTTGTGATAAGTGTAGAGTGTAAATCAAATGTGTGCATGTGTGTGTGTATGTATATATGTATGTGTGTGTGTGTGTGTGTGTGTGTGTGTGTATATATATATATATATATATGCATGCATGCATGCACAGGCAGAAGTCTACAGAAATTAAAGAACACAGATTTAGTTACACACAGCCAAGAGAGCAGTATGCTTGGGTTTTCTCTTTCTTCCTGCTAACTTTTAAAAATAGATTAGTACAAGATTGCCACATCTCACAATTCGATGACTTTTGATCCTGCTGACTCACTTTATCAGTTTCTTCTGCTCTGTCTGGTATCTTTCAAGGAATTCTTTATCTGCAAGTCTTGTTTGAATCTTACTCTTGACTGATCATGTTTGGTAAGACACATAATAAACATCATCTATGTCTGCCATTCAGAAACAAATTATCCAACCTTAGTACCAGTAAATATTGTAGAACAAATACAGTAAATACCAGTAAATATTGTAGAACAAATTATACTACAACCTATACTACAAGTAAATATTGTAGAACAAATTAAAGGTTTTTACATGTTATTCTTCACTGTATGTGTTCACAGAAATGCAGTGAAATCATTGTTGCTCACCTTGGCTACCTGAACTACACTCAGTACAACATATTTGTTAGCTTTGAAGATCTAAATAAGTTAACATATGCCATCCAGAATATTACTTTCACAGTAAGTATAAAGTTTTATACTAGCAAAAGAGATCTCTTCCTTTAATTACTGACGGTGTAGAAGCCTGCTTTTACTGTAATAAAAAGTTACTTCAGTTCATCATAATGAAGCTTTCTGTCACTACTAATTTCAGAACTATTATATCAATTGCTGTTAATAATGTTGTAGACCAATATTTTTCTTTAACTCTATAAGGAAAGATTTTTTCTTTCAGAATTGCTAGTGCTGTTTTCTGGGACAGATAACTTTAGTGCAATTCCTGGGAAATATTTAACAGTAGACAAGCTAGACTAGAAATTCCAGTTTTCTGCGGTTCCTTACAGAGATGTTGCCTCTCTAAAAGATGGTATCTTTTTCAGCCTTTCCAGTATGTGTATCTGAATCAACGAGATTTTTCCAGACTTTACAAAAGCATGGGCCAGAAAGATTTAATAGACTCAAATGAAGAAATTTTTCTCTCTACTCATGAGGAAGAGAAAAATGTTTATTTAGTTAAAATAAGCAGGCAATCCCTAGTGAAATAACTAGCTCAGTTCATAGTGCTAAAGGTTGCCTTTGAAACAGTTAAATCACCATTGTGTGTTGAGTGACTCCAAAAAATTTAGAAACATATGCATTAGGAGAAAATGAAACTAAACTGAATTTATAATCCAGGCTACTGTGTTGTATTCTACCTGTATGTAACATTCTGTGTCAGAGTAGGCAGCAAGCAAAAACTTACTGTAAAGCAAAAGTCTTTTTAATGTACTAAATGAGCTTCCTGAATATTGGTATTAGAAGTACTCTAATTTATAGAGCACATCATTAAAAATAAGCTGGGGGGAGGGGAGGCAATCTCAAAAGCTCTTTGCTTAGTTCCAGATTTCAAGCAGGATGAAGTGTTGGGGCATTTATAGTTGTGTGGTTTATCATCTTGCTTTGCAGGTTTCCTTTAAGGCAGACTTGTGCACAAAACTGAAAACCTAATCCGAAAGCTCTGCTTTCCTCCAGCAAGTAAAATTATCAATTTATTTCATTAGTATAGTGGTTTATGATGATCCCAGTTGAAATAAGAGATTAGTTGAAATAACAGAAAGGTAAAGCTTGTTGTCAGGTGGGCAGAGCATGTGATGTGTGCGTTTCAAAAGTGGCTTCAAAAAAGAAGCATGCCAGGTATGAGATAATCTGTCAACAGAACAGAGTTTATGCAAACTGACACGATATAATAAATATTTCTGCCCTCGGAATAATTAGAGGACTAAAGGAGCTTTTGCTGCTTAACCTACGAAAAAGTTTTTAATTTCTGGTTAGCTCCTTTATTCTTCCCTTACTTGGATCTTCTGTTTCACTGAAACAAGAATAAGCTTTAAGAACACAGCCTCAGTACAGGAAGTACAATTGTACCTTATCAACTTCTTCATAATCAATTTATGCATTTGATGTTGCTAATAAAGAACACCACACTGGATTTATTCAATTATTGGAGTTCAAACTTTGAACATGAAATAGAGATCAATAAGGAACATCCTTTCTGATCTGAGAAGTGCTTTAAGATATGACAGCACAATGAGGGTGTTACAACGTGGCAGGGTAAAAGAGAAACAAGGATGCTAGGCTGCTTTGGTTATCTTTTCGTTGGATAGTCCTTTTTTTTCCAGGAAAAAAAAAAGCTTTAACTTGGAAGAAAATGAGTATGAATTTCTTTTTGTCTTTCCATAGTGACATGGTGAAATCTGGTTATACCTTTAAATTTTGAAAAGCCAGAAGACTTTTCAGTATCTGCAAAATGTGTTAATTATTGATGTTGTATTAACTCTCTCAAAACATTAAGTTATTTTTCTTCTGTTCTCTTGTAGTGGAAGACCTACAATCCAACTTTTTCACAAGTGGAAATCTGGTTCCGATTTGTCTTTGTAGTTCTTACTTTTATGGTCACGGTAAGATTTTCTTTCAGTTATTTTCGAGTATATTATGTAGGCAGCTGGTAACACTGCACTGTAGTGCTGTGTTTAGTAACAGCCCCAGGCAGTAGAGTTGAGATACCACTGAATGGCTGTTAAAAATGTTTCTAAAATACTTAGTTGCTGCTTTCATGGTTTTACAAGTGCCATTGAAAGGACATTAAGAAAATAGAATAAATGGGGAAAGCTTGTCTTTTCTAACCTCTGATTTTGAATTTGAGAGAGAATTTTGTTCAAATAAATGAAATTCTGATAAGATGCTAGAAAAAAATATTTTTAGCAGTGCGGGTGGGCTCAGACCTTAGAATAGGATGCCCAGAGTGTGTGTTGACTCACTTTCTTTGAAAATGGGCAAAACTCATAGGACCTTCATCTAACTTCAGAGTCATCACTGCCTTGAGGGGGAGGGTAGACCGGATGACCTGCAGAGGTCCCTTACAACCTAAATTACACTGTGATTTAGATTATCTATCCCCTCCCAGTTTTGCCCTGGAATAGAAGTGTTTGAGGGGGAAAAAAGAAAAAAAACATGAAAACTAAAATGCAGATTTCTCAAAGTAAGGGCACTAAAGCACTTAACACTTGCATAGCATTTCTTTCACATGTGTGATGTCACTCATCGAGTAACTGTGAATGTGGTATAGTATCTGGATTTTTTTTTTTAATGTGTGAGTTTAAGTAGAAGTTGTTGGTGTAGTGTGACCGGTAATTAGGCAACATTTTTTCAGACATTGATTTGTACTAGCAGTACTAGCTGGTTTCCTTTTCAGTTTGCTAGAGAGCAATTTGCATCGATGTAAGCCAGCAAAGTTGATGCAGAAGTAGAAGCTAGGAGATGTCAGCTGATATCAGCATCAAAGACCTTGCGAAGTAGTGTTTGCAGTGTGCTATAGTATCTCTTTACTGTGACAAAACCATTAAGGCTGTATTCCTTCCTTGTAAAATTGTGGGATTTTGTTTGTTTTATAGTGTCTGTTTGCACATTCTCTACGAAAATTCTCCATGAGGGACTGGGGTATTGAACAGAAATGGATGTCCATCCTCCTTCCTCTCCTCCTACTTTACAACGGTAGTTGTATCCTGGAATTTTTATAAAAGCTCTTTAAAAAAAAAGAGAGAGAGAGAGAGAGAGAGAGAGAGAAAAGGCAGTTTGACCTTGAACTTACAAGGAGCTGTTTATAAGGCTTCAGAAAACTAATTTATAAAAAGCAACCCTTTTTAAGTGTATCAAATTTAAGGGCATAATTAATAGGTAGATTTCATTCTTTTCAGTCATGCAAGTGTCAATTTGTTTAAAACTGGAATAGGAATAGGAAGCTGCAACCATACTGAACCTTTCACGTGTAAATGCAGTTTCTGTATTTGCCTGATAAGCCCTACATCTTTATTTTTCAGATACTCACACTTTATTTAAAAATGGAAGTTGCTTTTGGTCTTGTAGACCACATCAAATTCTAGGACTTTCTAGCAGTATCAAAGAATATTTGCCTTTCAGGCATTCTGTGGTAATTTTTAGTTCATCACCAAGAAGAGTGGTTTAGCACAAGGTCTTACAGAAAATGAAATCTTCTAGAAATGTCGGCAACTATTTTAGACTAGTTTTACAGTACAGAGGATTGCTGCTGGAGGCACCGTTTCCTTTGCAAATTACTTTAAGATACAGCAAACTTCAATTTCATTTACTGGTGTAATTTGAAATATCTGTGGTTTTTTTTTTTCCTCTTTCCTCTGAAGATGGATTCTACTTTACTTTTCATAATAAAACGAGTGTGCCTTTTCACTTCTGTTTAACCTTTTTTTTTCTTATTTTGTTACAGATCCATTTTTCCCCCTTTCTTTTCTGGTAAACAGTTGGTTTCCTGGAATGCTGGATGATCTATTCCAGTCACTGTTTCTGTGTGCATTGTTGTTGTTCTGGCTTTGTGTCTACCATGGTATAAGAGTACAGGTAGGGCTGCAACAATATCTAGTACTTACTGAGAAGACAGTACTTGTTTGTTCAGTTCTCTCAAAAGGTGACAAATGTAAAACCTAATTTAAGAAAAATAAAAAGTGACATTCTAATCTTAAAGTACAACGTGACAAATGGAATTAAAATGATTTGTGGTGAAGTAAGTTGTCTTGAGGTTACCTCACCTAAATGAGATAGATGGGACAGTCCACTCTAAACTATTGCAAGCAGTCTTTGGAATTACGATACCATTATGCTTTGTTCTTGCTTGAAGGGTTTTGTTGTTGTTTATGGTGGCTTTTTTTTTTTTTTAACACTTTAAAATACTACATAAGAGAAATAAGAATTCTGGAGCATATTCCTATATTTTCAGTATCAGTGAAATATGTGGGACCTTAGGATGTCCCAAATCTCCTGTATTTTAACTTTAACACAAATGATGGTACAGTTTTGTGTATTCTGCAGTCAACTGTGCAGGTTAAAAATACTGAATACGAGTTTCTTAATCTAGTTCTAATCTTGAACGAAATAAAGGAAATGATTATTTTATTCTGTCAAGAATGAATCAAATCTCAAATGTGATTTCACTCCTTGACCACAGTATTGTTTTATCAACAGGGGGAAAGGAAGTGCTTAACATTCTACCTGCCCAAATTCTTTATCGTTGGACTACTGTGGCTTGCCTCTGTTACATTAGGAATATGGCAAACGTAAGTAATTTAGAATTTAGTGCAAAAGCAATGAACTGAAAATTTTCAGGAATGAGAAGATTGTTTATAATTAGTGATATCTATTTCTTAATACTTTGATTGTGGTATAGGAATGGAGTTCAAATTCTTATGTTTTCTGTTTTGCAAAATGTGACTGATTTGAAAACAGAATTTTTCATGGACAATCTAATAGCCCATAATTTTATAAATTAGAGTGTGAGAGCTAGAAATTGCTGCTTTGCCATTATGTTATGGCTCCCTACAACACACCCTCCCAATTAGCTGTTAGTATTTGAAGCAGCAGTTTCTCTGCAGTTAACTATTACAGTTTGACAAAACTTTCTTAACAATTCAACCTGCACAATTGGTATTGACATAGGTTAGCCAGCTCTTCCTCAAAACTGACTTCTTTTGCCACGTCCAGTGTTTTTCTTCTTTCTCTTTCTCTCTGTTTCTCTCATTTACAAAATGGTGTCAATATTCCCCATGCAGAAAAACTTCTCAGTTTTGGTACATTTGTAGATTTCTAAACCATTCTACTCTCAAGTGTTTGCCTATTATTTTATTTCTCAACATACATAGAGCCTTCTCCATGCCACTGTCCATTGTGCACAATGAAAGCAGTGCAGTTGCAGGGAATGCTGGTACTGATGTTCTGTCAGCAGAGTTTGTATGAAGTAAAGGCTTAAACAGCAATTATTTCTTAGGTATGATTCTTATCACCAAGGATAAAATTGAAACACTAAATCCTGAAGGCTTGTAGAAATTTACAAGATTATACGTTTTCTAAAAAATAGGTAGAATAATAGAATCATCTAGGTTGGAAAAGACTCTTAAGATCATCAAGTCCAACTGTCAACCTGACCTACTGAGTCCCATCACTAAACCATGTTTCTAAACACTACATCCACACGTCTCCTAAATACCTCCAGGGATGGGGACTCCACCACTTCCCTGGGCAGCCCATTCCTGTGCTTTATGACCTTCTCTGTGAAAAAATTGTTCCTAATGTCCAATCTAAACCTCCCCTGGTACAACTTGAGGCCATTGCCTCACATCATATCACTTGTCAACTGAGAAAAGAGACTGCAACCCTCCTCACTGCAGTCTCTTTTCAGGCAGTTGTAGAGAGTGATGAGGTCTCCCCTCAGCCTCCTCATCTCCAGACTAAATACTATCACTTCTCTCATTTACTCCTCATAAGGCTTGTTTTCTAGTCCCTTCACCAGCTTAGTTGCTCTTTTCTGCACACAAGCAGGAAGACTAGAAATGCTGACTACCGAAATCCTTGCAAATTGAGGTTTAGAAAGGGGGAGGATGTCATGTAATGTAAATTGTCATTGGGATCAATGGCATTGCACCAATTTATACAGCCAAGATCTTTAGTTATAAGCTTTGTATAGTAACTTTAAACCCTTTCTTTGTTAGTGGGTTTCTTGGTCAGTGCATTTTTTTTGACCTTGTCTTTTGTAATGATGTAAGTACCAATTTTTCATTTTGAATCTTTTCTAGTGTTAATGAAGTACATGATCCTACATACCAATACAGGGTCGACACAGGTAATTTCCAGGTAAGTCAGAAATGTTTCCTTGCTATTAAATTGTCAAATGTAGTTAAGCAATACAATGAAGATGGGTTTGCTCCATTAAAATCTATACCACAGTTTAGAAAATACCAAATGCTGGCCAGATGGTCTTATTTTGACTAGGGAACTTTCCATTTTGCTTCAGATCATGCACAGGCCATACTGAGCTCCATCCCATTTGAGAACGGTAAATTGTCTTGCAATAACCTTGGCATCTGGAAACTCATTACCAGAAGTTTAATCATTGACTCATGACTGTTGGGACTGAAAGAGAATTTTTTTAAGCCTCTTATGAAGTCAGTTTTGTATATCTTGACTCTTGCCAGAATCCTCCATCCTAGGAAATTTCAGACTTCCTTGTTGTAGGGGAAGATATAATTTATATCATTTCCTGTATCATTTTCAGGAAATAAGTTTTTAGAAAATCCCTGAGATTCATCTCACAGAGAATTCAGTGAACAGAACGACCTCTTCTATCACACATCCTTTCTTTATGTTCCACAGGAACCTACCTTGACATATAGCTATCCTCATTTTATACTTTCTTTCACGAGCATACTTTCCCTGAATAAATGCACCATTCCACGTTGTGCTTTGGAAAATAATGATTTCTATTTTTAGGATACAACTGAAGAAAGAAGGAATAGACTAAACCTTGTTAAATAATAATAAAAAAAAAACTAATATTCTTTTTATAGGGAATGAAAATCTTCTTCCTTGTGGTGGCAACCACATACATTCTTTACCTTTTGTTCCTGATAGTGAGGGCATGTTCAGAACTTCATAACATGCCTTATGTTGGTAAGTATTTCTTTTGATTCTTTGCTAAACAGGCTGTATTCTCCTACATGAAGGTGTAAATTCTCTAATAAGAAATTTTCTCAATCTTTTTCAGATCTCAGGTTAAAATTCTTGACTGCATTAACCTTTGTAGTGCTTGTCATTAGGTAAGGCTTTTTAGAGTACATTTCTCAATACTCTTAACTTTTAAAACCTTTTTTTCACAGCTTTGAATATTTATTTTTTGATAATAAAAACCTCAGTGAAACTGAGAAATGTCATTTTCATATGATAGCTATGGTAAGCACTTCTTAATTTTTTGAACCCTTTCTTAAGGCTTTTAAAGCCAGCTTTATATTATTTCCATTACCACTGTAATACACTGCAAGACTTAGAGATTCACTTAGCAGAGATGTGTTCTATCTTGCTGAGTGGTCTGCAGTGCACTGTTGATCTCTTCTGGAGCTTCGTAAGCTTCACTTAGAGCAGAAGTTTAGAATTAGTTTCTGAGATTATTGTTAATATGTCTTCCCAAGTTCAAGCAGTTATTTCAAATTGCTGTTGACTCTTGGATTTTCTTTAGTGGATGAAATCTGAGAAAAATAGACCATGTTTTCTTTTCCCCTTTACTAAGTTGACTACTGATTTTTAATCACAAAAGAATCATTCTTAATTTACATATACGAAAGCAAAATGTGTCTTAAAATAAGCAATCGGTGTTTTAACATAATTATTTTCTCATATACTGTTCTATCAAGCTACCATTTCAATTTTGAAGTTTAAAGGCACAGTATATATGCTGTCCCTTTTTGTTTTCACAGCATTGTTATACTCTATCTACGCTTTGGAGCACAAGTTCTACAAGACAACTTTGTCGCTGAGCTATCAACTCATTATCAGAATTATATCCTTATGTTGTGATACTGCTCAACTAGGAATGTTAACCTGGTTTTATTTAGAAGGTACTTAAAGATGATGTACCTAAGGACTGAGTCCTGCGACTTCTACGTGGGCTTATGATGTTCAATCCATTTTGATCAAGGTTTTCATGTCATCACTTTCTAATGGCTATTTTGTAAAGATTATGAGCCGAGACAGTTGTAGTCTGATTTGTTTACATCAAATAAACCACAACTGCATATGATACTCTTCAAAAGGAATGAAGGCCCAGATATGCATGCATTCAAGTCATTTTAACAAGTTATTGTGAAAAATTGACTATTTTCTGCTTGAATTCAACCTATATCAGTTGGCATGGGGTGTACCAAAATACCTGAGAAATGAACAGTTTAGAAGTCACTAAAAATGTGTTTGTGTATTGGTGCAAGAATATGTATGGAAGACGACATATCAGAGAATTCAAGTGGCTTGAGAAAGGCTATTTCTGATGTCTGATGGCAATAGAATTACAAATTAGATTTCTGGATCCTAACCATGAGATCCTAGTTCATAGTACTTTCTGAAAGTGTCTGTGTGACTGCAATGGCACCTGTTACCAATTAGCTTAGATATGTGTTGGGAGCTAGTAGAAATCAGTATGTAAAGCCTCTAATATATTCCCAAAGTGAAGGCAAGAACCTATCTTTAGAGTTCTGTCTATAGATAGTCCTTCTCTTTCCTTCTCAACTGATATGCCACGCAAGAACTCTATTTTCAAAATAATAATAAAAAAAACAACACACCCAATCATTCCCCTAACTCAGCTTTCTTTTAGCAGGGAAGGCAGAACTATTGAATTTTACCACGCATTCCACCACTGAAGAGTAGAGCTTATCTCTGCAAATTTTACTTATGTTAAAACTAAAGATTTGCCTTCAGTTAGAGCTCTACCTAGAAATAGCTTGAGTACACTAGTTGTCATTGAATTAAAAAGAAAATGCAGTTTTGTTTAGCCATTAATGCTCTCAAACTTTAGTATGGTAAACATCCTTTCCATTGAAACAACTTACATATGTTTTGGATCTTGTTTCCAAAGTAAATGTATATGGAGCTATATTGAGTAAAATCCTTGACACTTATTACCAGCAGAATTCTTATCATTTTATGGTTTATTGAACTTCTATCTCTACACGTTAGCCTTCGTGTATTCCCCCTCAAAGAATGCACTATATGGTGAGTGTAAGCGATCGTTTGTCAAACTTACATGGCAAGATCTGGCATATTAGCTCATACTGTGTAATATCCTTATATTGCCACATTATTGTTTCAGTTTGCTCTGGGTTAACATAAGCAGAAGCTGCACTGCTCCTGAGCAATTTAGTGTTGGATATATGAAGGAATACTAAAATGTATACTACTAATTAGCCAAACTTGAATTCTTATGCTCTTCTCTGATCAAGCTTATAGTCAGTATATTTGCATATAATGCTCTAACTTTGTAACTGACTTGCAGACAACCCTTAAAGAGCAAGAATAATATTTCACTCATACGTTGTTCTAACAATAAGGTTAATATATTGATATGCTGACAAACGACTGAAATATGAAAAACAGGCTGATAGAAGAGTAGGAGTTAAGCTGATCTCTAATGTGAAGGAAACTAGGAGGAACGTGCTGTGGAGAGATGAGTGCACAGACTCCAATTAAAGTGAGGTAAAGGATTAAATCTGTGAGAGTTCTTTTTTTGCTTTCCTAATTGGAGAATGTAATCTGATTCACACGATGATTATAAAGCATTATTCCTCTCTAACAGAAAAAGATCTGGTAAAATAAATATTTATATTGAGTGCATTCTCTGCTTTAAGCACTTGAGTTTAAAATATACAGGTAAAATATATAGGTATGATGAGGGAAGGCACTGTGGAGCTGGTGCTTTCTCTAAACTTTTTAGACTTGAGATGGATTGAACTGTTACAGAAAGATGCTGTTTTTCTGTTACGAAAGATGAGACAAATGGTTGGGTAAGGATAAAGGATTGCAAGAAGTCTTAGTCTACAGAAGTTATGAAGTAAAAACCTGCCAGGAAAGGGATGTTTTTGGCAAACTGATGGATTGAGTTTTACTTGCATAAAATTATAAACAGCAGCTAAGGAGGAACAGATTATACAAGAAATTACGGTCTTGAAACAGGGCAAGGGATTTGTCATAAACAGCCAATGGAAAGTATGTGCTTCCTTTCATCTCACAATAAAGTTACCAGTCCTTCCTTCATCTATTCCAAGGATGAAAAATAACTGGCTAGTTATTGACTTACATACAAAGGATTACAACTTTGGTCTACTATATTTATAACTTAGAACGAGCAAGTTCATGAAGTCTATGCTTTTTAAATAAGTATGAACTTCTGGATAATCAGAATAATGAAGTATGACTTAATTACATGCAAGTTGAAATAAAATGACATATGAGACTGCACAAGGGAGGAAATCTGCTTATACAACATGGAGAATATCTATCTAAAAATATGAAGAGAGAGTTACGTCATTTCCTTAAATCTTAAGAACACCATGATGTTGTGGGCTGAAGGGTGATGAATTTAAAGGAAAGAATTCCTGGATATAGTTTTGTTGAATTGTAGTCATGAATGCCTTAGAAGTTGTTGAGTCTGTTGCTTCAGTGTTGGATTAGAAGTGCAGCCATGTTTCTAAATTTCATGTGCTAAATTAACCCTTATTTGTATTTTCCAGAGTCACAGTTGAAAGACAATCCTGCTTTTTCTATGCTGAATGATTCAGATGATGATGTGATTTATGGGTAAGATTATGGAATACCTATAGAGGTTTTTTTTGGTGTGTTATTTTTGTAATGTTCTTTTCCATATTCATTAAATAATCGAAGGCTTTGTAGATTGTTAGCGAAAGTAGACCGCCTAAAGAACAGAAACATCCTTATCCCGAAACAGAAATTCAATGAGAATGTGTTATTTTGGTTTTTCTTATTTGGTTTCTCAAAGGGATTGCCATGGCACTGATAAAAATGGGTAAGTATTAAGATCCTGGTAGGTCATGGAGTGAAGGTAGCAAGAGATGAGAACTTTCAAGATGGGAAAGATTGCAGGAGTCAGGTGGAGTTAGCAAAGGGACAGCTCATACAGAAATACTGCAGAGAGCTCTTAACTGTCCATCAATCACTGAAATAAAAATAGCCAAATCTAGCAAAACTTCCTGGACTTGCGTGAGTTTATGTAATGTAAAAATTATAGTAGCACTTGAAAACCCATCCAGGTCAGGTCTTCCTGTGCTAGACACTGAACAAACTCGATATCTGCCCTTGATGTTTTCATGTTTTACCAAGGACACTGAAGTGGCTGAACAATGAAGATGGGTTAATACTGCAGAAAGCTGGAGAGGGACTCTTTATCAGGGAGTGTAGTGATAGGACAAGAAGTAATGGTTTTAAACTAAAAGAGGGGAGATTTAGATTAGATATTTGAAAGAAATTCTTCACTCAGGGGGTGGTGAGGCACTGGAACAGGTTGCCCAGAGAAGCTGTGGATGCCCCATCCCTGGGAGTGTTCAAGGCCAGGTTGGATGGGGCTTTGGGCAACCTGATCTAGTGGAAGGTGTCCCTGCCCGTGGCAGGGGGGTTGGAACCAGATGGTCTTTAAGGTCCCTTCCAACCCAAACCAGTCTGTGATTCTGTGATTCTAACCTTGAACAAGCTTCTGCTAGACTAACTACATGCATTGTCTGAGATGGCTTGCCTTTGTTTAGTTACGTGGTGGTAGTACCAGCTTGCTTCTATATGAATCCTTGTCAGCAGTGGCTTGTAGCTGCTGAAATAAGTTCTATTATATACCAGTCTCTGGAGAAAAGTCATGTATATATTTCATATCCCCAACAAGGAAGCAAAACAAATACAAACCTCTTAATCAAGCATCAATTTGATGCCTCAGTGTATTTTAGAACATCCCTGTTTATTTTAGACTTACTAAATCTTCTGAACATGGTGATCAGTTAAAAAATAAATAAATCTGTTTCACAGGAGTGACTATGAAGAAATGCCACTTCAGAATGGCCAAGCTATTAGAGCCAAGTATAAAGAGGAATCGGACAGTGATTGATTGATTGATTTTAGACTGACTTGTTCAGCTGGAATTAAAGCAATTTTGAAGTTTTCCTAGAAGGATCATTTCCATGGCTTTCTTACAGTCTGCTGTCATCTGAACACCGAATCCCAGGAAGGACATCCCGCTTCTGTTTCTGTTTACAAAGTTAAAACTGAAAATAATGCTTGAAAAGGTTGTGGTAGAAACTTAAGGAAACCAAAATTTCTACATATCTTATAAAATGCCTGATGGCAGGATGACTATGGACTAAAATCTTTAAGTCTGTTTCAATTTCAAAGGTGTCATTGATTATATACTGATTTTAAAATTGCTTCTTTGCTGCTTGGTGGTTTTTTGTGTTTTTTGTTTGTTTGTTTTTTTCTCCTTAGGATTATGTAGAACATAGTGTCTTTAATCTCTTGCGTTTTTGCTAGCTCCTTTGTACATTGTCCACTGCTGTACGAAGTGCCTCTTTTCCCGTTCAATTTTCTATCTTAGTCATTTGAACTGGAGGCAGGGAATGATGTGTTTTAAGGTTCTCTCTCTCGCTCCCCCCACTTTGCTTTTTTTTTTTTTTTTTAAGAAATGCAGGAAAACACAAGCTTTCCATTTGTCCTTCTAAGAGGTGATGTAGACTTAAAACCATTCTTTTAACTCATTTCAGTGGATTTACTAGGTATGTTCTAAGTGTGAGATATGCGCAAGTAGACAAGTTCTAGTGAGCCAAAATAGTTTGTGGTCCAGAATTACTTGTATAATATAGGTTTCATAACATGCTTTATCACCACAACAAAAATGTTTGTTTTGTTGGTTTTGTTTTGTTTTTAAACAGCCCTTTCAAATGAAAATATTTGGGCAGCAACAAATCTCAGAAGGAAGCCAATACTTTTTTTGTGTGTTGTGAGTATGAATGTTGGAGGAGATTGTTACAAGTACGTACAAGCTACAGTATGAAGTTTCATAGAGAACTACAATTTCATATTTCCAAACATTTCATTTTTAGAGGCTTTTTCTACATCAGAGTTTTTCATGAAGTTGTATTAATAGACAGTTAATCTGCATTCTAGGAACAATTATGGCTGCTCATGTATTGAACTTGCATAACAGCTTTTGAGCATGTTCTGTGCATAGTTCAACTTCTCTGGCATTACCACAATCGCCACCACTACTGCTTGAAATTTTTACTAGTACATTTTATGATGATCTGTATTCCAGTGTGTGCTGGAACAGTTATATGGGAATTCATTATTCCTAGTACAATGCTGCTGCTTCTCTGTTTAAAAGCTCTTTTTTTTTCCTCCCACACTACTGTTAGTTCGGTATTTAAGTGTATGCTGTTTGTTTCTAACTACTTCTATATTTTCAAGTACTTGACCTGTCTGAAAGTCTTCTTTTTCCCTTTTTCCTTTTTTTAATGGATTCATAACTACAACTTACTGTTATAGAATTTCTCTGCTGTGCTGCTGCAGAAAAGACTCTCAAAAGCACTGTTAATATATGATGCTCTACCCTAGTGAATCATACTTATGATTGAACTAGTTTAAGCAGAACAGTGAAATGAAGTTCTGTTAGACTTGCTGAATCATACTGGGGGGGAGTAGATGTGTTCTGCTTTTGTGCAACTGTTTTAGGCCATTGCAGCTGTAATAACCTTGTTCAAGAGCATTAAGAGACTTCACAGGGTAGCAATTTGCTTACAGAGGACCAAAGGAACTGCTTCATGTGGTTGCATCCTTGCTGTCATAAAAATAGTTCAGATTAAATCAGTGCTCTGTTAAAGACAAGTGCGGTTAAGATTGTGTATGTGTGTGTAAGTAATGTAGACCTCTGAATTTTTTTGAGGATATTTGGAATTTAAAACTTTCTGTAACAGAGATAATTTATTTGTTAGAAGCCAAAGCACTATTGTATGGCTACAGCAAGGAAAATGCTGTGTGTGTTAATTTCTTAATTAATTGGTGTCTGTTTAGAACATACAGGAAAAACAGAGGTATGCCAAGTTGGTGGGGGGTTTTGTCAGTGAACTGTAGTAAGCTGTACCTTCGGTATTTCCTTTCAGACATTTTTTTTTTAACAAGTATAGGGGACGATCTTTTTATTCGAAAAGAGGAGAGACCGTTACCGTTTTTATTATTCCCTAGATGATTTTCTTGGGGTGTACAGTTGTTTGAATTTGCAGAATCAGACTCTGAAGCTGACTAGACATTGTTTGTGTACGCCAAGCCCCTTTGACTTCCATTGGAGTGAGTACAGGAATTAGGTCTTCAAAAATTCAGATTTGTATGATCCTTACATACCCAAATCTCTTTGGCTATCATATTGTTTATTTCTGTTCTGAGTTGCTTTGAACTGATAAAATACTTGATTTGGCAAATGTGCAAAGTATACTGTTTCTTACACAGTTGGAGCTGGTTGTTACAGTTAACCCTGAAATAGTGTCATGCTTTGGGATTTCATTAACTAAAAACATTTTTAATCTAACTTGGAAATAATGATTTTCAAAGCTATTTTCAGTCCGTTTCACTTGCCCTTTTGTCTACCTTAACTTTTCTACATGACTGCATTCAAAATGAAAATAGGAAAGCCGATAGGGAAATGTGCACTTCAAGTAAGTATCTCACCAAAAATAATTTCCTTGTTAATTTCTTTTAGAGATTATATTTAAGCAATGCTTGCCATGCAAAATAGTTCTGTATTTTGGAAGTGCTAGAGTGTAATGGTAAGCATGGTTGAAGAACTATCACATCAAATTCAATACATAGTAAAAAAGCAAAACCAGTGAAGCAGATAGTTCTGCTAGCAAGAAATCTTGATTTCACTCCCCTTATCTGTGAACAGTTGGAAAGCAGAGACAGCGTTTAAGGAATATTACAGTATGGATTGTAAACGGCTTTGGAGTAGGTGGCATAAATTCACTGATGAGTAATGTGTTGTAACCTAAGGGTAAAACAGAAGGGAACTGGATAAGAAACTAATCTGGCTTTCCTTTAGTTACTGTTAAAGTAATTCAGAATTTCAAGCCCTCCTGGAACTGTGTAAAATGAGAAAAGTATACAAAATGCCCCACAGTACATAGCATTACTGCTCTACAGGAGATGCTTTCTATTAAATAACTGCAAGACTTCCATGTACATTGTGATCAAGATGGACTTTTAAGAAATCAATTATCATTGAGTATGAACCCATTCATGGCAACCATTTTCTGTAGTATTTGCTTTAAAAATACACTTGGTGTTGGAATTGCTAGGCCTGGCAAAGAATAGGAAGCATAAGGCTCAATGCCAGTAACAAAGAGCTAGTCCAACAGACCCGTGGAACTATGGAAAGATGTTTGCAGCTAGAAAAGGCTTTGATCTGTTATCTTTCTCTGAGCCAAAAGACAACTTTGAACCCATAGCCACCTAGTTTTTGCCCACCTCTTTTTGCTTATGCCAGTATAACCTTTGCATTACTGTAAAAATTTTTAGAGGTTTGTAAATATGTAAAATGAAGCTACAATATGGAATATGTGTACCAAAATGGTATAAAATGTGTAAGATAAATGCTCTGTTTAATGAGAAGCTGTAAATTAAATGCTGCTTTGAAAGAGTGTGCATGGGGACACGTTAAGTATTCTGTGTCTAGAAATTGTGTTAATGACAGCAAATTATCCATTATGTTGGAAAACTTCATCCTAGTATGGAAAATGAAGCAAAACTATTTCAGGCAAAAGTTGAATACTGAGTTTCTTGGAAGACTTCCATGTGCATAAGCATTGTTAAATATTCGTAATAAAGTTTTATATCTTTATATTGTATCTTGGTTTTATTTTCCTTCTAGTGAATGACTACCCATTTTCATAACTTAAATGCATTTTCATTTTATGTAAGTTCTTAAATATATTTAAACTTGGTTGCTTGGATAAGGATTGAATCCAGGAGGCTGTGTCAGCACAGATTCACCAAGGAATTATGGGGGGGATTGTCTGTTTGTTTTTTATTTTCTGGCCTTGAAGATAGGATAGCTTGCTAACTTTTCCTAGAAACATGCTAGGCCTACCTTGAAGAGAGTTAATAGAATGGGAACTCTTAAAAATTCCAAAAGGGTTAAGTTTAAATAAGTCACACCAATGGTTATGAATTTCAATAATTTAATGCTAACCAAGAGTACAAAGTGTGAAAGTCAGTGTCTTTCTTATTTATATTGGTCTTAAAAAAAGAAATCTAGAGGAAGTGTTTACACTGCAGCAGATTTCAGAATTAGCACCTTTAAGAGAAGTTCTTGAAGTGTTAAGACAGCATGGCAACACTGGTACAATACTAAGTACAAACATAAACCATGTAACAGCATGTTTTCACATTTGAAAAAAGTTACTTTAAAAGTGTATTAAAACCGGAAGTTGTTCAGTGCATTCACAGTTTGAGCAAAGATGGAATCAAGTGCTGGAGTAGAAAAGAGCTGAAGGATGACCGATTCCAAGGCAATTATATTGCAAGTCCAAAGGCACTGACAATACAGTACATGGTCTTATTCTCCCATCTCACAGTGCAAGTTCCTACAAATACAAAAAAGAGTTTCAGAGACAGGAGAAAGTTACAGTGATTAGTATGAAAATGCACGCTCTTATATTCATATTTGTAATTGTTTGTTTTAAGAATCTTAAGAATGAAGCTTTCACAGCAGCTAAGCATTTCATATATTAGAAGACAGCATCACAGCCACATGGAAAAAAATACCAAACCGTATGCTATTACTCCAAAATTACAGCACTCAGAAAACTAAAAAATACGCTGCCTAGTCTCAAGGAGACTAGCATTAATGTTGCAAGTTGAAGCATCCAACAATTTTGCTCCTTACCATCACTGGAGTTGTCCCAGAAGCAAGAGCTTGCTGTATGTAGCCCAGCTCCATTCTTTTGCATAATCACGCAGGTCACTGTTTGTCAGTAGAGAAGCTTTTATTAATTTATTGCTATCATTAATTAACATTTGGCTACATTTATGCTTAGCATAGTACATACATACATGCTTATGAGTAGTTCTCGCTAAGTTGTTGTCAAGTTCTTATCAGTGCACTTTACTGTACCCGCTTTAACAGAAAACAGAAAGTTGAGCTCACCAATATACTTGAAAGGTTTCCCCAGCTTTGTGAGTTGGCTTAGAGTTTGTTCCACCACGCTTGTTGTCCACTGGTTCACTTTGCTGTGCTGGTAGGCATTGCCACCTATCGCGCTTTCTATTGCCTATTGGTGACAAACACACAGAATAAGCTGCGTTGCTGTCTATCTACAAGGATCCCATTAATCCATCTGAATGTGACACCACACCCACAGAAAAAACCCTAAATACTATTTGTCTATACTGATTGCTGGAACTGTTTTCAAATGTTACACAACTTGAAATTCAGAGTTTGAGCCAGGCATAGAAGGTACAATAATATATTCCCTTCTCTTTTCATTTTGTGATATCTTGATTCTTCATTTGTAATTCCTATCCCAATGTCCTGCAGCCAGACTTATGAAAAGGGTCTTGCATTTAAACAGTCCTGAAGAGACTGAAAAAATGCACAGAACAATGGCTCATCTACGTATATTCTTCTCTGGAAACGAACTTCAGATTTTTCAGCAACGTCATTTGGGGGAAACAAAAACACAAATCAGAACAAAAGACCCATGTAATTGCTGGTTTCTAATAGAGCAGAAGCTTTTAGTCAAATAGTCCATTCTACTTATGAAGAAAGTTCTCCTTTAAGACACCAAAGTACATTAAAGTTGCATGTTTTTCATTGATACATTTTTCTGGCAGAAATTGTTTAAAAAATAACCACAAAATCATTTCAGATTCAGAAGCAACAGGAACACATATTAGAGCGTGCCTAGTCAATTTACAGAAAGTCTGACCAAAACAGTTGTTTTGCAACAAGAAAAACTTGTGCTGGTCTGCTCTACAAGAGGAACTCTTGATAGAAAAAACAAACCTGTCTGGAAAATTCATTGACAGGAAATTCATGTTTCTTAGCAACAAGAATAGTCTGATCATTTCAAGCAAACAACTTGTTTTGGAGGAAAAGCATCTCAAAAGAACACAGTAACGTGCACATGCAGACAGCCTGTCAAAACACTGTATGCTACCGAAGCATAAAATCTATCCATACAGGTTTTAACATACAGTATCTGCCTAGAAATTCCAATAGGGATACACTGCAATCAAAGAGGAGCATATGAAACTACTTTAAGAATCTTTTGGATTTGTAATACATATCACAACTAAGGCTAGGTATCGCTTCCACTTAAAGTATGCACAGTAGTTAAATTAATCACTGATTACCTATACTTCGATAACAACCTAGCTAGAACTCTTACATATTAGTCACCAGATTTTCCTGAACGCTTGTTAGCGCACAGCATACAACATAGGGTACTTTCACACCAAAGTGGAAATGTTTACCTCTTTAATGATGTTACTGACTTCATCAACGACAAAGGAAGTCTACAAAAAAAGCAAAATTTTAAATCATCAGTGAACACATTCTTCCGTTACACAGTTCGAGCTTTATTAAGAAAATACACTAGAAGCTTAATCTATGCTTGTTAGATTTCTTGCAAGTCAGAAGATGCCTAGTCTTCCTTTATTTGCTCATATTTACTCAGGCTCCCCGAACCTAGTCAAGTTCTTAGCAAAATAATGAAAAGTGACAGATGAACTAACATTGGCTGGACTTTTAAGTCAAAGTTTTCAAAGTTTAACTTGAAAGTATTTTGAAATGATATGTATAGCACTCCCGTACACATATATACCCATTCTACAATAAGCATTGATGTCTATGGTTCACAGAATGGGCTGCAGAGGTAACCTCAGTGTGCAGACACAGCTCACAGTTAAACGAAACCGACCTCTTCAGGGCACTGGTGCAGACAAAGCATCAATTCACAGCTCAAGGAAAGCTGTCATTACGATTTCAGCTGGGGATATCAAGAAAGCTGCCTCCTGGAAACCAAGGGGGAAACCTTGCTTCTGCATTTCCTGCCACCTTCAGCCCTCTCTCAGGCTCCAGGCAGCAGAGATGAAGAAAGGGGAACTCGGACAGAGAAGGCCCCAGCGTTTTACCGATCTTAAAGCTGCTACCCGTTTTCTTGCACAGCTAGCGCATCTTTCCATTTCAGCCCCCCGGCTGCTCCCGCACCCTGCCAGCTCTTGCACGCAGGCAGCAGCAGGGCCCGGTCCCAGCAGCAAGGGGAGCGGTGACGCTGGGCACCGCGCTCCTCGCAGCAAGTCCCGCTGGGCGCTCATGCGTGCCGGGACTTCTACTTTTCACTTCTCTTTTTTGACCAAGCTCTCGCTCGGAGGTCTCTCCGCTTCTCCAGCTGGCAATCGCGAACAAAAGCATGATTACGGTGTTCAGGGATGACACACCTACACCTGCTCAGAAGAAATTCAATACCATGTTCATAAAACCTTTGGTCAGAAGGTGAACTGTCTAGTCAGCTTCAATGATGTGCAGCTTCAGAAAGATGCAAGCTGCTGAGCGTGTTCTCCGTGACAAAAGCAGCAACACCCGAGGGAGAACAGGCAACGCCTTTTTCATAACTGTTCAGAGGCACTAACTTGCTAGCACACCTCAACATTTTGAAAGATTTCATGTTCTGTGGCAAACTTGCTTTTATTTTCAGCTTCTTGACTTTGATTTAATAAGTCTCATTAATTTTCACAATACTAAATTTTACAGGTGCTTACACATTAAGATGCACCACTGTATTTACCCAAGTAAGAGTTAGAATTATCACAGCATTCTTTCCCATAGAGCATAAGTTAAGAGCATGCACGCCAGACACGCTGGCAGACATGCAGCATGCTACCTCATATGGTTTGTCTTCACAAAGTCTAGAACTTCTCACTCAGAAATGCCTGGGTAAGCACAAACAAGGTTCACCAAACTAAACTGAATTAAAGTCAGACCATGTTCTCAAAGACAATTAGTTATGTTCTTCAATGAAAACAAGTGGGAATGGGAGAGTCATAGATAAATTTCAGAATTTGGTTCTGGGATTTTTGTTACTTCTCAAAACCTCCCCCTTTTTTAGGATGAAAGCATATACGGGTTTAAATACATGATATACAGAACAGTAAGTCCTGACACACAGCACTGTGATTTGTATGTTGCAACTAAGTTGCCAAATAATACAAGTGTTTTATCTTTTAATAAGATAATACAAACATTTTTGTATTAAAAAATAAAGGGAAAAATACAGAAGCTTTGTGATTCTCTGAGCCACCCTTCCAGCACAAAGGAAGTGCACTCAATGCTTCCAGTACCTTGTTTCAAAAAGGGTGTTCCCAGGCAACAAATGCAAACTGCAAAGCATTTTTTTCGTAATCCTGAAGACATCTCTAAAAACAGCTATAAGAATGATGTTCAAATATCTTAATTATCGCTTTTTAAAAGTATCTGTAACTCTGTAACACAGGCCAGGCCCCGCAATAGGGACAGGGCTTTCAGAACAGTACGAATCGACACTTTCACCTCCATCGCCGCTCTGCTATTGTCCCCCAGGTCACAATGGGCGTGCTGGAGAACAAAGCAGCAAGTTGTCACCGCTGAGAAAAACGGGGAGCCCCGCTTTATTTCAGTCGCCTCGTGGCTAGCGGCGCGTAACGGCGCGGCCGGCTCACTGAGGCGCCGCAGGCTGCCCGCTCGAGCTCTTCGTCCCGCACCGGCGGCTCGCTCGAGCCCTCCTCCCGCCGGCCCGGGCGG
>VXAA01004161.1:30592-104765 GCA_013399115.1 Anseranas semipalmata | reverse complement strand
CCTGCGCCCCCCCACCCGAGAGGCCGGCAGTGCGCCTGCGCGCTGCCGCGGCGCCCCACCCTGCCCCCCGCCGCTCTCCTCACGCCTGCGCAGTGCGCTCTCCGCGTCTCGGGCGCGTAGCAACGGGGAGCTCGCTCCGTCCAGCGCCCCTCCTAAGATGGCGCGGTTTCCATAGCGACAGCCCGGCGGCGGGCACCGCCATCGTGCTGCCAAACGGCCCAAGGCCTGGGCTGGGGGACGAGGGTGCCCGGCGCCGTTCTGGTTTTCATGCAAATAGCTTGTGGTGTGTGTCCAGGTCTTGGGCGTTGCTGCGGGGTTGTGCGGGAGGTCCTCCCCTGACAAGGATCTACACCTTGGTTTTGAAAACAAAGCTTGATAGGAAGGCCTGAGTGCATCATGTACATTCAGAAACTGAAAGAAAAAAAAAAAAAAAAAGGAAGAAAACAGGGAAGGACATAAAGAATCTGTGTATTCTTACAGTTCTAAGCCAATCTCATTATTTTTAGCAGCCCAAATCAGAATTTGGACAATAAAGTTAAAGGGTCCACTTCTTGCAGTTTACGGATTTGTGTGTGCGTGTGCAGTTTTTACAGATTGCCCAGATTACCAATGATACCAGTTTCTGGGAGGCTATGTACACAGTGGAAGATGCTGTTGAGGTTCAGAATGGCCCAGATGAATTGGAGAAATACTCTGAAGAAAGCAGAAAATAACTTAATGGATGCAAGTGCCAAGACCCACACTGAGGCAGGAATAATCAGCCCTATGAATGAGGCAGGGTGGGGACCAGCTGACCCGGTGGCTGTGCCATGGAGAGGAGTGTAGAGGGGCATATTAGATACGATTTACCTTGGTGTGGCCATTGAAGCTGCTGTTAAAAAAGGAGGTGCCATGCTGGGACATATAGCTCGAAGGACGGGGGAAGGAGTGCTCCTGTTGTACTCCATGCAGTAAGGCATCACGGACAATACTGTGTCTGGTTTTAGACATTGTATTTCAAGAAGGTTGTGAGTTAGAGTCTCGGAGCCCTGAGGGCACAGATGAGCCTCAGCTGCCCTGATCACCCCAGATGCGGCCTCTGCTCCAGGCCTGTCTCTGGGGTGCACCTCGGCCCTGTGTCCCCAGCACTGTCTGGCACCTTCTCCTGATGCTCCTGACCGGTGTCCTGGGACAGTTCCTGCCCAATCACCTCAGGCTGGAACTGTCAATGGAGCCTGCTGGCAGCACCTGCCCTGCTCAGATGCCGTGGGATGGCCCCCGGTCACTGTGCTCCCCCTCCTCAGAGCTGCTCCCGCCAGCAGAGAGCTAGCAGTGGGGATAACACAGCGTGAAAGAGATTTCTGAGGCGGGTTGTGAAGTCCTCCTCAATGGAAGTCTCCAGGAGTAGTTCACATAATTATTTCTGCCCTACTCTGGTAGATGTAACAACGTTGGCTCGAGGTATAGAGATGGACAGGGCAACTGTGACGTTCTTCCCTCAGGTCAGCTTTATGAGCCTGTCACTGATGGTGATTACACTACTTGTTTTATTTCTGGTCTTCAATTTAGCTACAGTTTTGACTGAAATGAAGGCCCAGATCATCCATATGTTCTTTGTTGGGCTTAGCTCTGTGCCCCACTAGCAGTTGCTCTCTCTTTAGCAATATGGTTGAAAAACATGATTAAGCTTGATGTGCACAGGTGGAAAGTATTTGAACCTATGGAATGTAATCAGGTTATTAAATTGCAGGCTGATTAATTTTGCTGAGTAAAATTTCAGTGCTTTATTTAATTTTAACTAAAAGTAGTATTTCTTGTGACACCCAAAACACTAATAAGGGCTTCTGTAGTCTATGTGCAGTTTATCTGGTAGAGCCAGTCTGCAAGAGAGGACCTTCCAGACAAGTTTCCAGACTGAAATAAATTGGATATAATTTTGAACTTCATTGCTTACACTTGGTTCTGTAATAGACAGAACTGGGATATCAAATCCAAATGAAATTTCAACTTTCAATCTTTATCTGACATAAGATTTACTACTCGTAGGTAGACTAATTTTCTGCTTTTCACTGATGCATAAAAAATGAATTCGTTTGAACTGTCGGACATCCTCTGTATTTGTTTGTCTGTATTAATTACTTTTTTATTCAGAACTGAATATTTTATTTCCAAAGAAGAACTGTGTGCAATACAAGCAGTGTTTTCTGTGTGAGTTCTGGGGACATTGAGGTTAGTCGTATTTTCACATGTATAGCATCAGAAAAAGAAATTATGTAGAACTCAAAGCCACTTCTCTTCCTGTGTGTGGCTTGAAGACTGAGTATATTTTGCTGATATCAGTCAGCTTTTATATTCTTTTGAGCTGAGTCTCTTTTTGATGTTAGAGAAATGAATAACTTCCCATTGATTGTTAGTTGCTGTTGCTGGTAACAAAACCAGAGACTTTGCAAAAACTGTTGTAACACTAGAGCTCTTCTTTGGTTGCGTTTGCTTTTATCAGTTTTGGGGATGCTCTTCTGTGCATACTTCAGTCTAATTTTGGTGTCAAAGGAAGGAAAGGGGGTGGAGAACAGCCACCAGTTTTCTTTAAGGAAAGATAAATAAATAGTAAGAATGCAACTCATCTCTTGAAAGCAGTTTCCTTCCATGAATCTTTCTTTGATGGCTGCTGAAAAGGTAAGGACAACTTTTTTTTAACTGTCCTATATGATATTACATGGGGGGATGCATTTTTACTTACTGAAATGGTGCTGTTTAGACTGCAAATATTTCATGGAAAGGCCACAACTGCAACTTAAAACAGTGTCTTTTTACTTTAAGTGTTGGAGTGAGATTATTAAAATTGCAAGACATGGGTTTGGTAAAACATTATCAAAGAAATCATAAATAATTTGTATGTGTGTATACAAGGATGTGAAAATTAAACTGTTACAAGGCAGATAGTATAAAATAACACTTATAATTTTCTTAACTAAGAATAAATGTATCTGATTGGCTTCTACAAAATGTAAAATAGCCATACATGCCAATAGCATTCGTGATCCTTTTTATTCTGAACCTCCTAAATCTGTGTCCTAGCTACTGATATATTACATCCATCTTTTGGGTTAATGAATAGAGTAATCCAATCATCTCAGGTCAGTGAAGGTTCTGGCTTTAGAAGATCAGTTTATTTGTACTTATTTAGTTGTCATTATTTTGCTAATGCTTAAGGACCTGAAAGGAAGGAGAAAGGAGATCGATAATATATTACATGCAAAATTGCTTTGAGAGAAAGTAGCTTGCTAAGTCAAGCATTTGTAAGCTTAAAAATTTATAAAATATGATACTTTTTGCAAACTGTAACTTGTCCTAGGCTAACCTCCAGTTACATAATTACATACTATCTTAGCTTGATTTAAATGAAAAAAGCATAGTCTTCTGAGATTACACTGTAAGCATGCACACCTCCCTCTCCTAAGTGACTGTGTTGGTTCTCCCATCTCCTTTACAATGGCTTGACATGATATTCTCAACAAGCTACTCATCCATCTGCCTGACACTAGGTTATTTTAAATATGTGGTTTAAAATAATGCATGAACAAAATACTTTATATGAGCTTTGTGCTGAAGAGGAAGAAGTATTGTGGTATTTACAAACCAGATTGCTGTTAGTTTTGGTTTTACACAGAAGGTGCTTGGCTTTATGAAGTTAGCTGACCATGTAAGATAGCTAGATAGCTAGCTAGATTCAATGGGTAAATATGAAAGGAGAACATCTGTGGCAGTTTTTAAGATTGTTTTTTTCCTGTCAAGGAGTGCCGTTACTGGAAACACCACTTCTTTAATACTACCAAAACCTAATTTAATGCAGACAGCTTCAGTGTTAGAAAAGCTTTTCTTTTACAGTGGTGGTAAGCTTTTCTGTCCACCTTGAATGCTTCCTTGATTATGAACTCAAGTCTGTTGCGAGGCACAAGGATTATCCTGTTTTGGGGGATGGAGTATTTTATTTGTTCTAGAAGCTACCTCATCATTAAGTTAGATCTTGAGTTATCTTTGAATGCACAAGAAAAACTGACAGAAAACAATGGCTGCCTGAGCTTAAATCTTCATTAAAAATTAAAAAAAAACAACAAAACTGCAGGGCTGTCCAGGTGCAGTAATCCTAGAGCTGCTGGCTACGTGATGGATTTTAAGCTTTCTTCTTGGCAGCGTGTGATGATCTTGCCCAGCAGTGAGACTCCTGGAGCCTTTTTGTCTCTCTGCATAGTGCAGGTGCCGTTGGACACAGGGCCCCTGGCGCTCCTCTCTGCAGTAAATTTGTTCTGCTGCTTGGTGTCAGAAGATGATCCGAGTCTTTCCATCCTAGTCCCTTTTGGCAGTCTCCTGCTGGTATTAGATTCAGTGTTTATATGATCTGTCACTGTGGATGGGAGGTAGTCCTTTTCTAGAGAATTTGGAGGAGATATCAAACAGCAACTATTTCTGCCCTTTCTTAAAAGCAGATGTTGCTCTTTGTAACTGTTGCACAGTGTCAGTACCTCTGTAAGATGTTCATATATTTTCTTTAAGATCACTAGAGCAGTTTTATTTGATCCCCTAGTAATGACTGTCATGAATTTGCTGGCTTATTCTGATGCTTCAGCAGGACTTTCTGATCACATTGTAAATATGCCAGCCTTTGGAAATCCTGGGAGTTTACGGAAAGCCTGACTTTCCAATGCTGTAATGGCTGTTTTGGTACCCTGTATAGTGCAGAGGTGACTGAGTTTGTACTGACTGCTCTTTCAGACTGTATTGACTTAAACAGAATTGACGGCTCTAAACGTGTTAATTAATCCTTGGGGATATCCTTGAGGTAAAAGATTAAAGCAGGTGAAGGTGGTAGGGGCCTTTGAAAACAACATATATTATGTTAAAAATTGTTGGGGCTTTTTAGGTTTCAAATGAGTAATATCCTGTGAAGTTGCAGTTGGTAAGGAAATAAAATGTGATTATGCCTATCTTAGTCTCTTTTATTTCCACAGGAAACCAATCTTTTTTTTCTTTCTTAATGCTTCTTCTGTGAAATGCTTTGTCCTTTTGGTGTCCTTTTGGTGTCTGTTGAGAAGTTTCATAAAAAAAAATAAAATAATGGAATGCATACTGTTTATATCAATATAAATGATCATCTCCTGCTTTTTTTGTGTGTGAAATTACATAGCTAACTTGCGGCAAGCTGTATGTAAAGTAATTCCCTGCACCTACAAAAGTACATCATCACTATGCAATTTAAGTGTTTTTGTTTGTTTGTTTGTTTGTTTATAAACCTTAAAACTCTCATTAATATTTTAAAATAATGATCCATTTGGTGAGATTCTCAGCTGAGGTGCATCAGTGAAGTATCTGTAACTGCTTCAGTAAACTTTTACCCTTCTGCCTCAGTGGAAAGTATGACACTGTATGTATTTAGTTCAGATTAACTTTGAAACACTTAACCTGTTTTCATACATGTATCTTTAATATTTGCTGTTGCATAACTGGAACACTCTTACATTTCCTGTAATACACACTAAACACTAGGCAGTAGTACTAAAACTGGGTATGGTGTGTTAGCTGAATTGGATTCAATAATCATGTTCTTTCTCTACTTCACTGCATTAAAATTATTTTATATTTTAGTAGGAGTTTTACAAAAGTGAAAGCCACAGAATATATCCAAAACATGGTTGTGAATCTGTTTTGATTTTTATACTTCTCATATATTTGTACATTAATATGATCAGTTTGGTGCAAAAATTGTTAATGTGCACAGCTAGAAATAATATGCATCTTAACTCTTCAGTGTTTGTGTGCATTGACAAAGATAATGGCATTATTGTGTGATAAACGCTTTATCTAGAGTTAACAGAAATCAGGTTATTGATAGAAATAACTCTTAAAGGATATTTCTCTTCTTTCTCTAGGCTTGTGGTATTTTGTTTTTTCAGTAAGATGAGATTAGAAAGGGGCATTTCTGTCTCAACCAGTATGACTCTTCCTGTCATGGGGCCTCTAGGCCTGTGCTTGAAACTAACTTAAGCATCTTTGTTGGTTGTTTTATGTTGACTGTCTGGAAAATGTGGAGATACGTGGCTGAGCGTTAATGGACATTATGGTGAGACTGTCTGAATGATGGGGCTGTCTTAAAACCTCTCCTCTGTCTGAATTCCTGTAGGAAAGGTCTGAATGTAGCAAAATGTGGTCTTCAGAAAGTATTGCTCAGATACTGTTTGAAATGTCCTGAAGAAGTGAGGAGAAGGGATAATAATGTTGTTTTTTTCCCTAGATCCTGAAATTCCAAATCTACAAGACCGAGTAAAACAAGCCATTTCTCCACGTCCCGTATGCCGCCTCCTGGTGACAGTTAAAGCTGTATCTGGGACCTGGCTGCACACTCTCATCCCTTTTGGAACCACTCTCAGCAAAAGGAAAAAAAAAAAAGAAAGAAGAACAAGAAGTTCTTTGATATGAAAAAGTCAAGAGTGCTGTGACCTTGCTAACTGTTCATATTCCCTGGGTAGCAGAGACACTTAAATGATTACTTATGTGAAGACAGACACAGTTATTTTTTTCCTCAAGGGTATGACACAGTGAAATATATCACCAATCAAGAAAGAAGACAGACTCTTGATAAACACTGAAATCTCTTGAAAGCCACATTCTGTTCTCTAAAGTAGTATCCATTGTTTTGGGTGTAGTCAGGAGTCCACAAAATAAGTGAAGTTTGGGGAAAATGGCCTGTGACTTTAACCTAAACTTCCTTAAGGAATTGGAGCGAGAGGCTGTCCTAGAAGTCCTGTACCGGGACCAGATGGTGAGAAAAACAGAGGAAGAAAGAATAAGGTATCTGCTACTCCTCTTTTAATTTATTTCTGATCCTTTTTTTCTCAGGAGTACTTTTCTTTCTCTTTGCTGTCCTTCCAGATGCATTCCTTCTTTTGTTTGTTGTTAGCCAGTTTTTATTCTTTGGGAAAATGAGGGGTTATCCAGAGCCTCCTGGATTTACCACACTACTGACTACTCTATGTTTACAGATGATCAAATACTGTTCAGTGAATGATCTACTTAATAAATTTTCTACTAGTATTTGTAGACAGTTGAGTTGCTGCCTGTATTTCTTCCTCAGTGAAGGCTTTATGACATTCTCATCATGTTCCTACATATGCCTGTATAGTCCTGATAACACTTCCAGATCTATGGCTGGCTTATTTAGCTTAGGTTGTGCCAAGACTGAAGTTAAGAATTGTTGGATACCTCCTCACTGTGCTGAATCCATCTCTGTTCCGTCTCCTGTACAAGAGATAGCAAGAGCTCTGCACTTTCTCAGGGGATGTCAATAGGTGTCACTGGTTAGGAAAAGGATTCTATTTAATTATTTCACACTATACAAGTATCTCAGTAGTGAAGGATAAAGGATAATCCTTCAGCATTTTATTTGCTTTGTATTAGGGCTTGTGTAAGGATTTCCTTGCAGTTTGCACCCTGCTTTGTCACATTGCATCCCCATGTAAAACTAGGTATTTGTATTGCTAAGTTAGAAGTTTTTAGTTTCTTACTTAAATGTAGAAACTTAAACTTTGTTTACAGCAAATGTTTGTATATATATAACTGGTCTTATATAATATACAATATAATATACAATAATAATAATTGTGAAAAGTAAGTAAAGAGTTATAAACAAAATCTGAATTAGTTAGAAAGTCACTGACAACTGTTGGTGATGTAGCTAGCAATTAAAAACATAGATCTTGACTCTTGATACTTGTCATAGAAGTAAGGTTAACGAAAGGGAGAGGTTTAGATATTTTGGTCAGATGTGGTTTTTATTTAACTTTCAGATGATGTGTTTGTTGTGATTATTTTATTTGATAGAAGATTTGATTCTTCTAATCAAATAATCTTGATAAATACGATAATAAACATCATCAATAAACATCACCAAAAGAGAGCACAATTTAGTCTCAATTTTTGTATGTGAACACATGACCATTCACATACATAATTTTGGTGCCCTGTCCTGAGTGTACATAACTGACATTAACAGAACCCCATTTATAACAGACTATTACTCTGTATGCACCGTTGTGGTTGCATATATAGCCATAGGGCAAAAAATTCTGTGTGTAGATGCCTTCAGAGAGTGCTCACAATAAGGTCAAACTCAAGGGTATATCTCCAACTGGTAGTAACATTGCACAACCAGGGCATTAGCTTGTGACTTACATGTTTTTTTTTTTTTTTGTTTGTTTGTTTCTTTGTTTCTTTTTATTTAATTTAATTTTAATTTTATTTTATTTTATTTTGACCTGGGGGGTTAGAAAACTGAAAATGCAGCTGCAGCAGCTTCGATGGAAACGGGCAAGAAATGCAAGCCACGAGTACCAGGAGAGATCTTGTGCTCGCTGTCAGAAATCCCTTGGGTTGTTGATGAACAGAGGTGCAGTGTGCAATGGGTGTAGTCATCGTGTGTGCTCCGAATGCCGTGTCTGCCTCAATCCCTGCCTTTGGAAATGCACCGTTTGTTATGCTCATGGGTAAGAAATGTTAAGGGTTTTGATAAGTGCTTGTTTACACTGGTTTAAATGCTGGATATGCACTGTTTTTATGTGTATCTGTTGCTTTAAACACCTAATGAACCAAAGCCTCTGGCAGAATGAAAATGTTGGATGAAGTCCTGGCAACAAAGGAATTGAAAGGAATTTTGCCTTATACTTCATGTAGTCAGGATTTCCCTTCCTGTGTTTAGCAAAATGGATCTTCAGGGTAGGCCAAAGGTGGTGTCATCTCTCTTACAAAGATCTTAATTGCAAAGCACAGGACAGTCTTGGTATCTGAGCTCTAGATGGCACTCGTGCCCCTGAGTCAATACCTAACTGATGCATCATAACTAGTTGCTGAAGGTGCTGTTTTTCCACGTAGTATAGCTGATTTCTTGACAATTTCCTAGTCATTATTATTATTTTGCCTCATACTACAGAGGTGAGGAACCTGGATTAATGAATAGTGTGAAGTCATGTTTTGTATATATTTTAAAAACAAAAATTTTTAATAACATTATCAGGAACTGTTTAAATAAGGTCAGAGCAGAGATCTGAGTTTGTTTACGCTGATTTTTTTTTTCCTTTACTAAGTCACCTTGTTTTTTTTTTTTTTCCTGGAAATGGGAAACAATCTTTCTTTTACAGTATCGATACAAATTTATATCAAAACACTCCATCATAATCCTTCTGTTAATCAGAATCTTGCTAAACCAAATGGTGTTGATATATTTCCACCTTTGTTGAAAAATATTTAATATTCTGTATGCAAAGACAGAAAGTTTTGAAAATGAATCAACAGCTGTGCTGGATGATATAAATCCCTGTACAAAGGGTGAGCATTTGGGTGGAATTTTACTTCATGCCAACACAAGACTAATGCACCACTTCATTCCCTCTTAAGATGTCAAAATGAGGTGTAAGTAATGCCTGGCAAATTTAAGGCAAGGTATCAATCTTAAGCTAAATGAAATTCTACTAGTAGATTGAAGTCATTTTCTATGCTTTGGAAGAGACTGTAAACTATCACTGAAAAGATGCTCTTGAATTCTTAGTTTATTTTGCAGTTTTATTTACTTTAATATAAAAATAATTAATTTATTTTTAATTAGCCCCACCTATATTTAGTACAAAAAAGTTGCTGAATTTTGGTGTGTGTGTTTCACTATCTGTGCTTCATGCTATAAGCACTAAAAAGAAAGGTTAAAAAGTTCACTTTCTATATCCCTGTCTAGATCCCTCCCTCCACTTGCTCTTCTTTTAAATGAATTTCAGATTATTTGTTGGCCACAGTGAAAATCCCTTCCAGAGAGCAGCTAGTTACTAAACTGCCTTGTTATAGTGCTGTGCACCCTTGGTTATTTCCTAACTTTGTCCAAATATTTAATGGTGAAAACAGGAAAGCATTATCTAAATGTATTAAAAGACATTCTGACTTTGAGGAAGTTGTATTTTTTTATCTTCCTGATACAGAGGAATTCTTCAGTGAAAGTTGCATTATAGCAAAGAAATGGTACAGGATTCACATTTGATTTATTCAGTCCCAGTGCAAAGTCCATTAAAATCAGCCGCACTTCTTCAGTTGCCTTCAGTTAGCTTTGCATCAGGGCTGCAAATCTTAGGGAATGCAGCAGCGTGGTAAATACTAGTCAGCACCTTTTGTTTACTCTGGTGAGGGAAAAATAGGGTGACTAAGATATGTAAGAGCTGATTTTCAAGTCCTGAGCAACCATAATTTTAAGTCTTGGTTACCACTAGAGTAGTTTTTCCTGAACAAAATGTTACCATCAGCAGCACTACCAAGAGTCTCTCCTAGAGCCTATGTTGCAGTCCTAGACATTACATTATTTTGGGCATCCGACTTTATTTCTTGTCCATTTGGGCCTGAGTGGCAAAAGGCAATGCAGAGGTTTCTGCAGTTTCAAAATTCTCATGTACCTCATGGAGCTGACAGAAAACACCAGGTCGGGTGATGCTCATGCAGGGGTGAGAGGACTGAAGCGGTGCCATGGCGGGGCAGAGGCGGGTTGCCATCTTCCTGCTGCATGTGCCAAGAGTGCTGCTGTGTCCTCAGCACGGCTTGGGGTGGCTGGGAAGGGCAGGCCGGGTGGCACTGGCCTGCAAGCCCATGCCAGAGGGAAAAGGCCTTCAGAGAGGCCTCCTGGTGCCAGGGTTTGGCCTGCCAGAGGGCTCGGGGACAGCTGAATATCTCGTAGGAAAGTCAACATTCACCTGTCCCTGTGTGCTCTTCCACCCAGGTGGTTAAACATGTTCATTATGTTTACAAAATATGAAATTTAAAAAGCGTGTACTGGCAATGCTTGTGTCTGTCTTTCACCTGGAAGAGGCATAAATGTGAATGGAGTTGGTATGTTGTGTTTTTTAAACAAATTCTGTCGTTTTAAAGGAATCCCATAGTTCGTCTATTTTAACATAGGATAAGGTGGGGTATGGAATGGCAGGCCCAGGAATTCTGTTTCAGATCTCTGCCTAGAGCAGAATTTATTGCTTTCCATGAGCAGTCCCACATAGCAAAAAGGAGGAGGAAAAAAAAAAGAAGAGAGGACGGAGTCCTGTGTTTGCAAACCCACAGCAAAATCAGTCAATGTTCTAAGCAGTCATGAGATCTTAGTTTTCTGGTAGGATTAAGAAGTACTGTTGGATTGTTAAGTGGTTATTAAACAGTTGAAGAAATGCACTTTGGCAAATGTTAGTTCAAATGTCTTTTGCTTGTTTTTCAGAGATGTGAAAATAAAGGCTGGTGAATGGTTTTTTGAGGAAAGAGCAAAGAAATACCCAGATGAAGGTAATTGCTGGAACAGGCCATAAACTGCTGTGCAATTTATAGTCCTCATCTAAGTGAAACACAGAATGTAGTCTGCCACTGTATTTAATGTTTCAGACATTTGGTGGGAGATCTCTCCGATATTATCTTGCCTCGTCTGTCTATACACTAAATGAAGCGTAAACATGAGCTAGCAGAAAGCATTTGAAAGTATAATTTATTTTTTGTGAGTAATCAGAATAAGAAAATTACTGGCAGTATCAATTTGAATTAATGAGCATGTAAGGCTACTAAGAAATACAATAACACGTGAAATAAATATGGAAATGTTAAAATATATGCACAGGAAGGAAATGATCTTGCATCCACTGTTTGTGAAAGTTAAAACTTCAATTGCTTTCACTGAGAAAGTTTCAAAGCTTAAAGAAATGATGGAGTGGAATAAAGAAAAACATGTATAGCTATAAATCAACAGAATGCTGAACACCTACTGTTTCTTTACTTTCAGCCAGCTGTGCGATTGCCTTCTGTTCAGTCTTTTCAGTGCAATTAAAAATACAAAGCACTAAAAGAAATTATAGAGGATGTTGATGGATTGCCCTATGGGGAATGTGATTCACAAACCAAGGGGTTCTTAGTCTTCGTTTTTCACCTACAATGACTAATGAGGTGGAGAGGATTTCCTTCATCTTTCTGTTGAAGCTCCACTTCAGATAGGCAGCTATTTCCCCTTTTACTTGACTGTATCTTAATGTTACCGTTTCACTTCCAGTATCTGTATCTTATCTAGATTTAAGAATAGCTGGTAAAAAGGAAAGCACTGGACCTTAAATATCTCTTGAGAGATCTGGAAAGGAAAAAGTTTATAAATGGAAGAATGTAATCAGGCAGATTTTGACTAGTAGTTGTTCATCAAAGGCAGCAGTTAGCATATTAAGAAAATGAACTACAGTTTCTGCTAAATGATTAATTTAGAATTAAAAAAAAAATCACTTAATTCCATTCTAGCTAACATGATTTCTGATTTTAAAGTATTAGTTGACCAATCTTCTAAAGCACAGTTGTATTCCATAACCATTGTTAATAATTCTCCCTCATATTCTTTTCAGAGAGTGTAAAGCTGGTAATTTTAAAAATCTCTTACAGTTATTAGAAAATAATATGTTGTTCTCAGATATCGAACCTGATATTACGAGGTACTGAATGTCCCTCTTTCCAATGAAATGAGTTCTCACCTTGCATTGTCAAAGCTTTGTGGGTGCTTTGAAGCATTTTGCTTAGTTAGTCTAATAATAATGTTGTTGAAGTAATAAAGTTGTAAGGATATACAGAAGGTAAGCCTGTAGGGAGAAATATGTTTTGTTTGGTTCCTTTGATTAGACCGACTGATGTAGTTAAAGGAGTTAAAAAATGGAAAACTTCCAAATAGCAGCCTAGTTATGTATCCTTCAAGCCTGGAGAGACAGTGCCCTCTTTAGGTTTGATAATATAACACAAATGAATTATTCACCATAAACTAAGTTTAGCTGAAACAATACATGTTACAGTGAAGTTTTCTCAAGTTGCAGAGTCAAAAAATGTTACATATGTGTGCTTTTTATTAATTTTGTGTAGCTTCTATCTAAAAATCATATTTTCATAAAAGTGGTAGATTGCCTTACCTGACTAGTAAGTTAAAAATCTGAGAAAATGTTGCAATAAATCAAGATACCAAATATTACTTATTAATAAATAGAGCTTTAATTCTGGAGTTCTGATTGAAATTTGTAACGTCAGTAAGTTGATTATTTTTTTCTACCACCACCAGGATCTGTTACTTATATGTGAGTAATATAATAAATGATGTCTTCAGCAAAGCACGGATCTCGTGCTGCTTTCTGTATTGTTATTATTAGGAACAATTAGTGATTAAAGCCATGCCAGTTGGCTGTTTGTTGCATGCATTTGGCCCTTCTTTCTGTTTGTGATTACTCAGGAGCAAACTACATTTTCATGAGCCTTCATTGTTCGTGCCTGATGGAGTGCTTGTTCCTTGCTGTTCTTTACATCATGTGGCTGCTCACCTGAGGAATGTGGCATGGTTGCTGTTTCCCCACAGGGATGGCATTAGCAAAGGGGTTTTGCCCGTGTTTGTGAGCTAGTCATAAGCTGTTCAGTTCTCTAGTAGGAAAAGTGAAAGAATTTTTCATAAGATGCAAGAAATTACCATGTGCCAACTCTTGCAACACATTTTCAAGCTTTCCATAGTGTTTGAATTTTACGGTTTAATTGCATTTCCGTGCACTACCTGCCTCCTAGACCTCAGGAGGCTGGGGGCACTTAGCAACCTGAAGAAGTGGGCCTATTAGCTTCCCTACGTGACTGTCCTCAGGGTTTGTGAAGAGCTAGTTTGCACATATCACCTGGAAAAGAGGAAGGTGAAATCATGACAAAGTTTGTATTACAGAATAGACTTGTGTGTTGCCTGGCGTATATGTTGATTTGTGAGATGCAGATTGATTTCACTCCTGGTTTGCATGCACACAAACTTCTGTAAATACAGGTGAGTTCCTGAAAAGGCCCTGATTTTAAAAAGTGCTATACAGGCATTGGTAACTGTGCTGTTGTTGTGAAGTGACCTTTTTTTTTTTCCTCCTTCACAGGCAGACATGAAACAGCTGGTGCAAAGCTCTTGAAATCTTATCAGAAACTGAGGTAAGACTCATAAAAGGACAAATGCTCCTAGGGCACTGAGACTTCATATAGGTAATACATTGTAAGTTATAAACCAGCCAGCAGTTTGTATTTTTTGATTATAAAGAATAAATTTCAGTATCTTTGGAGTACAAATGATAAAAGCATAGGAAAAATTGACACTCTTCTCTCTTGGCAACCCATAGAAAGGGTCTCAAGTACAGAAGAGAGTATTATTTTTAGAGTAATAGTTTCTTATTTACTTGAAATGAAGGAAAGTGCAGTATTTTTGTTATATCTGCTTATACTTTTTTGTATACCTATTTTCATCATTATCATTCAAATTTACACACTACTTTTAAATAATGAGATGTTAAAATTGTTAGATATAATAGCAATAGCATTTATATCTGCCTAATGGCAGATTTTGCTGATTTGATAGTTTTAGAATATATATGAGACAAGAATCTCTGTTTTCAGGAAGATGCATCTATTTACCAAAATTTAATACAAGTAAAAAATCCACTTTATACTGAATAAATACTTTGATGGTTTGAGGCCTAAGCATAACCATGCTTAAAATATTACCAGTGATATATAATGAAATAACAGTCTACTTAAACTATATTGTATAAAAGAAACCCTCTTCCTTAAAAAAAAAAAAAATAATAATAATAATAATGAAAAATTCCAGAGAGGTGGTGACAATTTTATGGTAATTGTCTGGCAAAGCATAGCTGCATAAGGCAGAAACTTGTAGACAGCTAGATATGATCCTAATCAGGGCTGCATAAGGACTTGCTTTTACCTAGGTATGGTAAAAGTAAAAGGGAATTAAAAGTGAAGCTCACTGGCTGCCTTTAGGGTCTGTGATTGTGCTGTGATAACAGACTGAAGTCAGATTTTTTTTTTTTTTTTTTTTTTTTTTTTTACAGACCAGGGCTATTTACAACAGATGAAATGGCTGGAATGCTGTAAAAGGGCTCTAACAGCCCTGGGGCCAGGCAAGGAAAGATCCTTATAGTATTGTAAATAAAGACAACTGTTTTCTGAAAACATCTCTGAAACAGAAATGGGGCACGTTACACCAGAATAGTGTTTCAGCACTTGGGACACATATTGTAGTACTGCCAACCATAAAGAAGTCTAGAAAACCTGTCCTGAATTAGATCTTTCTAACTGTTTTAATTTAATAATTCGGCCTAGATAAGATAGAAAGGCAGTCTTAATTTTTACAAACACCAGCAATAAGCCTGTGCTACAGCTCTTAAAGACACAAGATCTCAACCCAGATCTTCAGATTGCAGGAAAAACAGATAATAAAGATACTGTGAATGTATTTGGCTTATTTATCCATGTATTAGCATAATATATTAATTTTTGCACTGTTTATTGTCTCTTAAATTTCTAGTAAAATTTCTGTTGTACCTCCAACTCCACCTCCTTTCACTGAATCCGCAGCAGGAAGTAATGTGAAGGTAAATGTACACATGTGCAAAATATACGTACATATTCATGCACCTCTTGGGGTTCCATTCATATGAAAAGACCATCTACAGAAATACAGTCAACAGCAGCAGCAGCTGCTGTAACATCATGTTGCAATATAAACGCTGCCTTATGTTTCTGTCACTTTTTTTTTATGCTGTATTGGTTGTAGGAGGAAGGTTAGAGTCTATCATGAGAGGTATTTTCAATTAGTTTTCAGTTTTTGAGGGAAGTGATTAACCTCCTTTACTTGGCACTTGCATCTAGAGTACTGCATCTGGTTTTGGGTTCCTTACTACAGGAAAGATGTCGATGAACTGGGAGCACGTTTAGCAGAGAAATACCGAGAAGGCTGGGGCTCGAGCACTTGTCCTGTAAGGAAAAGCTGATGGACCAGGGCTCATTCAGCCTGGGGCAGAGATGGCTTTAGTGGATCCTGACCTCTTTAGCACCTATGGGGGGGTCAGCAAAATGAGAGAGCTGGGCTCTTCCCAGCAGTGCATGGCAGGAGGAGGAGAGATAATGGGCAGAAGTCGAAACAAGAGAGGTTCAGACTAGAATTAAGGAACCCCTTTCTCTCCCTGAGGATGGTCAGGCAGCAGATCAGGTTGCCCAGAGATGTTGTGTAGTCTCTGTAATCTCTGTCTGGAGATTTTCAAGACCTGACAGAATAGAGCACTGAGCAACCTGGTCTGAGCTCACAGCTTAGCCTGCTGTGAGCAGGAGGTTGGATTGAGCTGTCCTGAGCTCCCCTCCAGCCTGGCTGATGTTGTGATCCTATGATATTCAATAGTTACTGATAGAACAATCATTACATGTGTTACTTTCATTGCTGAGTGAAAAAAAAAGTGATTTTGATGGTTTGTGTTACAGCCTTTGCATTACAGTTTCTAGTGGACAGGATAATAGGGCATGGCTCAGAACTCACTGAAAGCATGCATAATTGCTATTTCAATTCATTTTGGACTGCATCCTGGGCCTCCAGTTTTGAAATCCATTGGTATTCTGGTAAACATTCTAATATGTGCTTAGCTGGAGTTTGAAAACTTTTTGATTCAGAGGCACAGGAGTATCTGTAATAGATAGGACTTTCCTACTTGCAGTATTAAATACATTACAACAAATCTGTGATGTAGTTAGTTGTATTTATGAAATTGCTATGTGATCTGCCTACAAGGAGTTCCACTTATACATCAAATAGTATGGAATTGAAAAGATTATTCTCTGCCATCGTACATTAGTGGGACAGGTTGCAAGTACGTCCTCCAACCATGTTTGCAATCTGTCCATGACTGTTTGCAAATCATGTTTGTCAACATATGTCCTCAGATGTATTTGTCTACAGAGGTAAGCAAAGGCTGCAGCCTTACCATTTTCTTGTTATGTGATCATGGAAACTTTAAAGCAGCAAATATCTTATGTTTTCTTACTCTTGGACTCTCCCATTTGCAGGAACTCGCACAGTCCAAAAGTTTTAATAAATCTGTGGAAAACTTGTTTTTGTCTCTCACAACACATATAAAAAGTAAGTAGTTTTCACTGCTTTGTCATTCTAGAATAACAAAGTCAAATGTTTTAATTTTTTTTGGCCAAATTCATGGCCATAAGATAGTTATAAACAAACGGTATTGACTAATGGCTGAAATGACTAATGCCAAGACTGAGCCAACCAGAAAAATAATACAGTAAGTCTAATTCTCCTTCAGTATTCTGCCATTTGTTTAACAAGCTGATGTTACCAACCAAGAATGCCTTTTTTGTAAAGATGTAAAAAAGACTGCATAATGTCATTTTCAAGTTTACTGGGTGTTCAGATGCAGTATATTTAACTCAAGTTAGCACAGAGTAATACCCACTTTCCACTGTAGTGATCTTCCTGTTAAGTATTTAACTGATCCTGTGAAAGAACCTAATGTAATGGAAGTAGAGTTTAATATATTTTTTCTCTGGCATTTTTCAAGAGGACTTTTTCCTTCTCACTTTGTCTAGGTTGTGGTTGTTGTTGTTGTTGTTGTTGTTGTTGTTTTTCCCCCAGTGTGTGTTTCTAAGAACCGACCAGTCCTAACTATTCTTTCATTCTGATACTTTTGGTTCCTTCCATTCACTTTTGCTGACTGCTGTTCTTTAGGCTGCAGACTGCGTATGTACCTCTAAGGCTTACTATGCTGGGGACAGCCTGTCTTTGTGAAGAAGAGATTAAAGGCACCAATGACCAGAGGAAAACTACCTCTGAGCCTTATGAAGATTACAGGAACTTGCAGATTTGCATGTATTTGAACCAACCTTGGTATTTTCTTACTAGCTTCATCTTAGACAACCCCAAATATAAGATTAGACCTGAATAAATATGGCTTTAGTGTCTTTCTGCCTTTCCCCCAACTCTTGTCTCAGCCGTGTTCACAGTTTCCTCTGACTTCTTCCATCAATCCTAAAGGCCTGCTCTCCTTTAACTACACAAATCTAATGTTGTGTCTAGGTGAACACATATTAAAGCTATGCAGAGACACAGTATCTGTCTCTTCTGAACAGAAGTGTGGTGCAGGGTGCCATAGGATACTTTGTTACTGGAATTACATGGCTGACGCAGCACAGAGTTGCATGCAACTTAATTTATTCTGCTTTCTGTTAGTTTGCAGCCTGGTCATAATCCACAGTTACTGGACTGCAGTCCAGACCCCATCAGGACTGCAGCAAGCTGCTTCTGTAGTTCACTTGTACCAAAAGGAAGGACCTACTCCCCCCACATCTCTCCTCTGTCACGTTTCTGGTCTCATGCTGCCATTGCTTAACCTGAATTAGTACCAGTGTTTCTAGACCCCTCTGGAAGCTGATAGCTAATTAAAAGAGCAGACCACTAATCCAGACAAAACGAATGGGTGCTTCTCTGCTGGTTTATTGAATTAAATAGGCTGAAGGTGGGGTTTATGTGTTGGAGCCCGGACAACAGCAGGTGCTGGCCCATGTGGCCAGGAGCCAGGCAGCAGGGAGGGAAGAGCAGTGGTTGCAGAGGGGGATGGCAGCAAGTTGTTAGGTCAGCCCCACTCAGTTGCTGTCATCCTCAGTTAGGTTAAGAACCCTTTAATTTGTGAGAAAATAACAAGCTGTTACAATCACTCAAGTCAATAATTAAAAGGTATAGAAAGTCTTATAGAGAGAAAGGCTTGGGTTCCTTGACCAAAGAAAACAACTTTTTTGGACAATGTGGCCTCTTAATAAAACCTGGTACTCTGCTGATAAATGCTTTCAGTCACGAGTGTCTAAACTTAGTGCCCTATATCTTATCTAGATAAAAATGTCCTCGTTTGCAGAGGTATTTAATACACCCAGCTCTTGTGTATTGCAGTAAACAAATGTGGAGAACCTAGTTCTGAACCTGACTCTGATTCTATCACTGGAGCCAGTGTGTGTACATGTCTGAGAGCAGCAGGAACAAAGGATTAGCATGTGCAGCACAATGCCTCCGTTGTACAGTTTGCTCTTGATGGCGTTACCTCCTGTTCTGGCAGTTTGGCAGCAACAGGAGATTACAATCCAATGGTTGCTATTTGGTGGATGTAAAATGAGTTGCTGCTTGTAGTTTTATTTGCAGTGCAAAATTGCCCTTGGAACTAGCGATAGTGCTCATCATGCTAACCATTTGGGTAGAGATGCTGAAGGAGGGAGGAACAGATCTGAAAAATGAATATGCCTTTTTTTTTTCTCACAATAACCTGTTTTGTAAGTTGTTTGTTTTAAGAGAGTGTGAGGCAAGCTTTTGTTAAACTACTCAAATTCTATTTACTCCTTTAGAACTCTCACTCCAGTCTCTTTTATGGTCTCTGATTTCACTGTGTATTTTAAAAACCTGGTTTCATTTACAGTCAGAGATGACTTAATTGAGCTTGCCTATGAACATGTCATGTGATGCCTTAATGGTGTACACAGGGTACGGTAAACATCTGACGACTGATTGCTGCTAAGAACAAAACTAACCCAAAGCGGCTTTAAAAATCACACTTAAGAGTGCCATTGTTTTTGAGTACCATAATGATGTCCTGTCTGCTGTCTGAGGTTCCTCCACAGAGATTTATGTTATGGGAGAAATATTTATTTCTTCTGAATGAATTAAACATGTGATAGCTATTTCATGTACCACTTGTAATTTATTAATTCTTCATGAGAGACTATCTAAGATTTACAGCAAAGTGCCTGTTGCTAAGCCTGCTGGTTTTCAACTCCAGAAATCACAAACGAGTGCTGCCCTTCCCTTTAAATGAAGTTCTGACTATACCCTGAGGAATAAGAAACAAAAAGTGGTGCACTAAATGTCCAATTATCCTATAGATTTATTTGACAATATTCTAGATGTTAGTAAAGTGCTAATTCAATTACATACTTAAGTATGGACATAAGCTTATCCATATCAGTAATGTTAATTGAAATCAATGAGGGCTACTCCTGTTCTTAAAATTACATGTGGTTTGGGATCAGAGTACCTAATATCTTTCTATTTCATCCACGTTTTGGATTAATTTCTAAATATTTTCCAATATACTCTGCTTTCTAATTTCCACTGTCTTGTCACTATGTGTTATTATAATGATCTTGCTTTTATCCTGAACCATACCAAACCAAACCGCTTTACAAATCAAACTATATATAAAGACTGCAGCAGCTATTTCTGTGAGAAAACTATATTTGATAACATAAAACAATTCCTTGCAGCAGCTATAATGAAAGGAAAGAAAGACTATAATTTCAGTTAAAACTGCAGAAAAGATTGAGGTAGGAAAAATATAATTATAGAAAATGGGACAAGTACTTGCCTTCCCCTCTGTTTCTTACTCTTAGGAGATGAATACTGAAACTGTAGGATGAAAGTTTGAAAGATATATTATTTGCCTATAAATCTAAATGATTGCTTGCAATGTTTGCTATAGTTACTTCTCTCTTTGTATTCACTTCAGAGATCTCCAAGTCCCAGAATGATATGGCTGACAGAAGTCTCCTAACAACAGATTATGGACAGAATGTGGAAAGAAGGAAGCAAAGGAGGAGCCAGTCTGACACTGCCATCAACATTACAAGCAGGGTATCCAAATTGTTATACACAATCTCTAACTGTAAGGGCTGTTTCAGGAATGGAATATATTTATAAGAACCACGACTTACATAGTGGGATTTTACTTTTATTTATGAGCAGGGCTTAGCTGATGTTCACTAACTGTGGCCAGAACTCTGATTCTTCACATGTTTTTTGACTGAGTCTCTGTGGAGACTGAGTCTCTGGTCTCAGCCCAGAGCTGAAATGTTAGACTGAGATTTTACAAAGACCCTGACATGGGGAGGGAGAGGAGGGGTTGCTTTGCTCTCAGGTGCTCACAGACTGTGCTCTATGTGATCATTAGGCTGTGGGGAGGTTCTCTGTTTCTTGTCCTCCTTCTGCCCCTCTTGCTGCTGAACAGAACTAAGCTATGGCTATCCAAAACCCATCTGAAACTTTTTGAGCCCTTTTTTTTTTTTTTTTGCAAAGAGAAAACACTAACTGCTGCTACTTGTTGGGCAACTTCTATTTTTCTTTCTCTTTGGTTACAGTCTCTAGCTTTCAGTGTTTTCATAGAATCATAGAATATCCTGAGCTGAAAGGAACCCACAAGAATCATCATGGCCAACTCCTGGCTCCACACAGGACCACCCAAAAATCAAACCCTATGTCTGAGAGCACTGTCCAAATGCTTCTTCAACTCCGGCAGGCTCAGTGCCATGGCCACTGCCCTGGGGAGCCTGTTCCAGTGCCCGACCACCCTGTCGATGAAGAACCTTTTCCTAACACCCAGCCTGACCCTCCCCTGTCACAGCTCCATGCCGTTCCCTCGGGTCCTGTCGCTGTCACCAGAGAGCAGAGATCAGCGCCTGCCCCTCCGCTCCCCTCGTGAGGAAGCTGCAGGCCGCCATGAGGCCTCCCCTCAGCCTCCTCTTCTCCAGGCTGAACAAACCAAGTGACCTCAGCCACTCCTCATTGGTCTTCCCCTCCAGAACCTTCACCATCTTCGTAGCCCTCCTTTGGACACTCTCTAACAGTTTTATGTCCTTTTTATATTGTGGCACCCAAAACTGCACACAGTACTCGAGGTGAGGCCGCACCAGCACAAAGCAGAGCGGGACAGTCCCTTCCCTTGACCAGCTAGCAATGCCGTGTCTGATGCACCCCAGGACACGGGTGGCCCTTTTGGCTGCCAGGGCACACTGCTGGCTCATGTTCAACTTGTCATCAACCAGAACCCCCACATCCCTTTCTGCGGGGCTGTTCTGCAGGCTCCCATCCCCCACTCTATACATATACGCAGGGTTGTCCCACCCCATGTGCAGAATCCAGCACTTGCTCTTGTTAAACTTCAGGTGTTTGGTGTTTGCCCAGCTCTCTCACTTGTCAAGATCTCTCTGCAAGGCCTCTCTACCCTCAAGGGAGTCAACAATCATCTGCAAACTTACTTAGTATGCATTCAAGTCCTGAGTCCAGATCATTTCTAAAAGCATTGAACTCGCCCTAAAATGGAGCCCTAGGGAACCCCAGTAGTAACTGGCTGCCAGCCTGATGTAACCCCATTTACTATAACCCTTTGAGCCCTACCCATCAGCCAATTGTTCACCCGTTGTATTATGTACTTGTCTAGCTGTATGCTGGACATCTTGTCCAGAAGGATACAGTGAGAAGTTTCTTGAGAAGTTTGAGAAAAATCCAATCTTCTTCTTTTCATAAGGTATGCAGGGCTGAGCATAATGTCATATATCTGCTTTAAAGTTACACTGAAATTTTTTTTTTGTACACTTTCACCTCTCAAATGACTGAACTTTCTCCATACTCAATTTTCCACATAGTGCGTGCTTACTGAATCGCCTTGTTTAACTGTAGGAGGTAAATGAGGTCTGCTAAGTGGCTGAATTAGATGCTGAGAAAGGCTTTTGCTTTGGGCCAGACCTCCTGGCAAATATTACTCACAGCTACCATAGTGCACACTCTCTACTTTCCTCTGAAATGTTATGTGTTGATAAATGGAAGAGACAGGATGCCAGACAGCATGGACTAGTGTTGGATTGGCCCAGCAAGGTCTGCGAACTCTTGGAAGTTAATTCTGGTATTTATTCATGCAATTATATTATACGTAAAATTAGCAAGATATTAACTACCCAGGTGGTGCTTTCATTGTGGCAAACTACACATTCCTGTTACTTTATCTAACATTCCACTGACAGAGCACTGCTCTTAACGCTTTGTGTTTTCCAGGGTTTCTCACCATCAGAATCTTTAAGTTCATTAGAGGAACTTAAGGAAGTAGGTGCAATTATACCTGCCCTGCTGGGAGAACAAGCAGAAATGTGCAAGCTTTGGAAGCTCTTTGTGGTGTGTCAGTACCTGTGGGTTACTGCTCCTGTGACAGTGGATGTATAGGCTGCAGGCATTAGAGCTGGGCTAAGTGAGAGTCTTGCTTATGACCTGATGCTAACTTTAGTGCTGGTATTTCTGATGCGTTGTCAGTCACTTATTTGCTATTTAACACCATAGAGAAGTCTTTCTGATCCAAGTAGAAGCTAAAATTCAGTGTGTGGCAGTTTGTTTTGGTTAGGAAGTGAAATTGGTGGTGTTTCAGATTTTTAAAACCAGAAGAAAATTTCTCTACTGAGAAATATTATGTTTTGGGGTTTTTCTCTTTGAGTCTATATCCTGAATGCATTTTCTGTCCGTTTCCTTCTCACAAGGGAACTTAATGAATTCTTACATCTATTTTTAAGTCAGGGCAGTTATTACACATAACAACTTCTGTATGCTATAATAACAGCATACTACTTTGGATTTTCCACATCCTGTTTTTTTTCAGAAGTAATCTCAATATATTGTCTCCTCTGCTGTCCTCATTCTTTAGTGATTTCTGCTGGCGGTGCAGAAGAAGTTCCTAGGTCTATTAAATGTTTATCTGTTTCTCATGCAAATAAGTCTTGATCCTTTTGTTGATTCAGTCACACTACAGTCTTTCTAGTCTTTTGGGTAATCCTTGTTATACAATTATTTCCTTAGATCCTAACTCTGTAAAATTTCTCACCTCACTCTTTTCCTATCCGTTGAACCATGAACATACTTTTCATAGATTATATTATACAGGGCTCATGGTATGTCAGAATGACCCAAAACCCATTTTCAGCGTAACTCTAGCCATATATGCGAGTCTTTTGGCACTTCACTCTATTAATTCTGTTGTTATTGATAACAGAGGTGGATGAAGGTAAATCTCAAGGAGTTCTGCTCCTATATATCTTAATTTTCCACAAATTATCAGGAAGATTGGGAAAGCAAATGAACTTAAAGTCAAAGCAAAGTCAAGAAAACCTCAGAATTTTTTTTCTAGTATCAAAGCTAAATAAGAACTTGTCTGTTTCTATTTTCAAGTCTCTTTCAAGTTGCATTCATTCTTGCATAGATAGACATGGGCATGTGGCATGCATATTACAAAATACTGTTTTTAATTTCCTGGAGGTAGATTTTTTTTTGGCAAAGTTACTGTTTTGTTAAATACTAATTAGGCTTTTTATTGGTATATTGCTACATTTGGTGTGTTATTAGTAGACTGTTAGTAATTACTGTGGTAGTGATCCATAGCTTAGGTGGTGGTATGGTGATTTTAGAAAATCATGAATGTAATGAATGTACTACTAGTTGGCATGAGAGTGTTGTAAATCAACATTTAAATTAAGTTACTACATTCTCTTTGGAAGTGTGCCGCCTGTGTGACGTTGATCAGAGCGAATTGTAGCTATTTACTGAATTTTCTTGTGATAGCATTGCTGAAGAAATTGGGGCTTTTTTTCTTAAACAAAACAAAATTAATTGCTGAATCTCTTACAGATAAAAAGTACACCCAGTCTTCAGGAGCTCATCACTGGGGCCCAAAATGATAATGAGATTCTTACCAGAAGGAATTGCAAGCAAGAAGAAGACATAACAACCAGTCCCACAAGTGATACAGTTTTCTGTGATGGCAGGAAACATGTAAGTTGAAGTGTGAAGCACAACAGAATAGGTGCCAAATGGGGACAGGTATAAAAGCAAAGATTTTGGATTATATTACAAAATGAAGTAAGAATTTTAGTTGAGTTTCTGTCTGATAAAAGGCTGACTGCCTTTGGCATAGTCCTTGTGGAAGCAATGTGAATGTTTTACAGCATAAGCCCAATCAAATTAATAATAGATAATTGATAGATGAATGTATCCATTAATAATGAATAATTGATATATCAGGTTCCTCTGAATTTTGCGAATGCAACTAACATTCTTTCCATTTTGTGTTAGTGTTGGGATCCTGAACATGGTTCTTTCTAGCCTAATAGCTGGCTTTTTTTTCTTCAAACATCATTTAACAGAAGGGTTTTGTTATTCTGCAAGAGCTGTGGTAATGCAAATGTCAGTGGAAATTCAAATGTCAGAATGTCAGTGAATGAAGAGGAAGCAGACAGTTACAGAAGTCAGGGGAGCAGTTTGCAGGCTTAGAGGATGTCACTGAAACCTCCTCTGATGGATGGCATTTTGAACACTGCAAATGACAGAGAAGGAAGACAGCTGTAAATGAACTCAGTACATGCTTTAAAGTCTTCATCATTAACTGTGGAAGATAATTTCTATGCAGTAGTGATGAGGTTAAGCAGGGTGAAGTGGACAAGGAATCCATGACTGATATTGTAAAGAACTAAAATGGCTTTTAGGGAATCAAAATTAAACCAGCCTGCTCACTTTGCAGAGGAGTGAAAACACACACAAGGACGTTGGCACTCTCTTAGTTTACTGCACTGTGGAGTCTGAGGTGTTGCACTGACAAATGGATAACAGTTTTGGATGACGTTTGTGATTTTACTGGCAACAATTTGAACTTTACTATAGACAACCCAGTCTTAAAAGTGAAATATTTTCTACTGTCTTTTAGAGGGGGGAAGGTCAACTTCCATTAAACTTCCCTTTATGGGTAAGTGTTTGATGTCAATGACCACTCCGTGAAAATATGTCTTCCAAAATGTAAGACACCATTGCTTCCAGTCATGCCAGCAGGAATGCAATACATAAAGTCATTGCTAAATCCCTGTTCACTGAAGCAAAAGCATGAGCAATTTCTACATTGATCGTATGTGATTTCTGTTCAGGTGGGAGATGTATGTAGTGATTTTCAACCCTAACATCATTAATCAGAATAGCTCTCCAGCTTCTATGAAGAAATAAGAGGTTCTGTGGAATAAATTTTGGGGCACTTTTGCAGAACTTCTGTTAAGACATGAGCTAAGAAAAAAGTCTATTTGCATTCCTTTGTCATGAAGGACTTTTGTGGAAAATAAGCACTTTTTTGTCAGATGAATATTCTGTGTCAGGGTGTGAAAGAACAGAACTGAACAAAGCTGCAAGGGAGATAGATTACACTGATATACATCTTGTGGAGGGAGCAAGATTACATGCAACAAGCACCAGGTCAAAACAGTCCTAACACTTCTTGTGACTTCCTTAATAAGCACTCTGACCCTTCTTTCATCAGATTTGTGTGTTACTTAGAACTTATAAGACAGAGTAGATAGCTTCTTTAATTGAAGTGAGCTGTTCACGTGAATTTTAATATGAATACTTGGCAAGCTGCACATCTGCAGCATTGGCAAGAGCATTTTGGCAAGAGCATCTGCATGGAAGATAGATATGATCTTATAAACACTACTCTGCACTTTTAGCTGCTGGGTTGTGCAATGCAGAACTCCTTGGTTAACCAGTCCTGTGTGGGCTGGTGTTTTTTTCAGGCAGAGGAGTGATCTAACACAGATATCTTAACAATCTAGGACGATGTTACTGTGAGATTAATCCCAACAACAACTGTGTCTTCATGACGTACGATAAGTAAAAAGATCCTAGAGCTTACCTTAAAGAGCACCATTATAAATGAATGGAGACCAAGTTATTTTGATTGAGTTGATAATTTGTTACAGTGAAGATAGCTAGGTAGCACTAGCAAGTTACATGCCTGTGCTGGGCCACGGGAAAGACTATAGTCTCTTCATTCATTTCAGTTTCATGGCTTCTGTAAATGCTAGAAACAAATACTGTTTATAGATATATACGGATGGAAAGCATCCAAACCTTTGCCCCATAGGTGGAAGTAGATGAGAAGAGAACAAAGAGGCTGAAGTGAGCCAGGAAACACCTTCCTAATGCACTAAGCTATGTCAACCAGATATCTTTGTATGTTAATCTTTCCTGAACAGTCTGCTGCCGTATGGAGTATGTCGTTTTTATATGGAATTGGGTGATATTGTAGAGTATTTACTGGATGTGCAATGCTGCTTTTGTTTCCTTTAATACCTACTAGAACCTAGCATTTCAGCACTGATGCTATGAGCATCACTATTAATAGCAGTCTAGTTCGGTACTTTGTGTTCTTAGATTTCAGAGCTTTTTCTGAAACCATCAGTGGGGGACAGTACTCTCTTCCTTTCAGATACTTAACCCATTTTCTGATGGGAAACCACATAGCAATTTTATTGGGAGACAATTTCTAGATCTAGAAGTTATCTGAGAAAGCACTTTCTTAGCTCAGAGAGTTTGCTGAAGAGAAGAAGGCGAAGCAGTAGAATTGCAATTAGTTATAACTTTCAGGGCTGTTATGGAAGCAACACAATGATTTTATACAGTTAACCTTAAATCTTCATGATTTCCAATAGCTCTGCAGTCACAGCACTAAAGATACTGACATTTGAGGGAAATAAATGTTTTGTCCTGTTAGATTTGAAGCTACTTTTCTCAAACATTTGTCTTTTCTTAGGGGAGTTTGTATAGTCTTAACAGCACTTGCACTGAATCTGGCAACTTTGGCAAAGCTATTGTCACGGGAGAAATAGAGTTTGCCATAAGATACATCTCCAAGGCTTGCGTCTTAGAAATTTGCATCAAGGGATGCAAGAATCTGGCTTATGGTGAGGAGAAGAAGAAAAAATGTAATCCGTAAGTATTTCGTAGAGAAGGAGAAAGAAATAATGAGCAAAATATTTTGGTTTTAAGATGTGTACATATGCTGTGATTGAAATGGATTGATATATGATGTTTTGCTGTATTAGCACTTCCAGAACATCCAGCATATATATCTACACTTTTTACAGCTCCACACTGCAAGGCAAACAGATTTCATACCAGCACTTCTTGATTTCTGCTCTGACCTTTTTCTGCTGTTAATTGTCTCTTTCCCTGCCTGTGAGCAGGCACCTGGTTATCTGTGTTGCTGATGAGCGCCTTTGGATCTTGAGAGCAACTGTTTAGATTCTAGCTCTTAAGTTGTGCCTGCAAAATTAATACACACGTGGCTAAAACATGAAATGGAAAATTGAAATGTGAGTCATGTTACTAATTCATCTACTGACTCATTGTGGGTTACTGGGTGATTGCTATACTACTTCTGTGCTTCCATCTTCCTCATCTGTAATAAGAATGGAAATTACAGATACTGCAACACATTTTAAAATCTAAAGCTGGATAATAATTATGCACTATTATAAGAGGAAGAACTACCTACTTCTGTGGATAAAGTAGGCCACAGAAATGATTGGTTGGACAGTTAAGCCTTGGTGGTTTGTTTGTTTATTACTAAATGATCCTTTCTGACCACGCAGCAATCATTTGAAGAAAATCACCAAGCAGAATACCTAACTATGTACTCTTGCCCCTGCTGTCACACAGTGTTTGAGCAATTGAGTGACCACACTGAAATTGCAGAGTTGCAGTCACCTTCACCTGGAAGGAATGTGGCTTTGCATATCTTGCAGAGGAAGGTCATAAAGATGAGCTTGGTCTTGAAAAGAGCCTTGCTGGAACAGCAGCTCACAGAGCGGGACAGTTTGGGAGTGCTTCAGGAGTGGGTCAATGTTCTTTAAGTCCCCTGGTAATTAAGCTGGGCAAACAGCTGCAGGAAGTCTGAAGTGTGATGTGGGAAGAGCTGTGTAGTGAACATTATGTTCTCTGTTGGTATATATTTATATATTTCTGTTGGTTCCCAAACCAACAGAAAAAGTACAGTCAGTGCACTGAGAGCACTTGCCAGAAAACAAACTTTTAAGTAATGTTTAAAACATGTTGAATTGTTTAGCAGGTTGACTGGTTTGACGTCTGACTGCCTACTTGTTACTCTAACTCCCCAGATCAATTTAATTAAGAGGCTAAACGTTCTACTACCCGAATATTTTAAAAAGTAGTTTTACCTATGGACAGGTTTGGAAAGAATAGGGAAGATGTGTAAGTTCTGCACTGATGCTATGAGGTACAACTGACCTTAAGTTAGCCAGTAGGTTAATCAAGAGGCTGTTTTGAAATTGGTTTAAATCATATTATCTGAAATATACACAAAAAATGCAGTTGTCAAGCTGTGAGCCAGCACTCCCTAATGTTAATACTCTTCAGTTTTGAAGCTGTAACACTAATTTTCACATGACCTACACATGAGAAACTTTAGGTAGGTGTCATTGGTGCTTGATATTGGTTCAACTCAGCTTCCAGAAATTTTTTTTTACTGCTTTTCCTTGAAGCAGCATTAAGGCAATTTTGAGCACTTTAGATACTCTCCTACTGTCACTGTAATGGTTATTACAACAATTAGCATTTGTAAGAGGTATGAATTATTATGTATTATATGTGTGATTATACCTTTTATTTGCTACGTTACTTAATGTTGTAAAGGTGAGATATTTTCTTTGTGAACAGTCAGCAATGAACCTAAAGTTGATTGAGTTAATCTTTTTTTTTTTCTTTGAGCACATAATACACTCTGTACTTTCCTCATAAAGTTGTCACTACAGCTCATAAGGTGACTTTCTTGGTGGCTATTTTATTGGAGGCCAAGACTATGAAAACAGAAGATTCCTATTCAGAGCCTAATCTTTTCCCAATTAGAATGGGATTGAAACGCATTACCTGAATGATATACAGGGATCTTTATAGTCTGTCTGCTTATTTTAATGAGAATGGATATAAATCACAAATTGACATTTTAATGATTGGAAAATTACAAAGTCAATAAAAGCGTTTGAGTTAAATAATTTATTTTTCTCTTTTAAATACATCATTTTTCTTAGTTCAATTTTTTTTCCCCTTCCGATCACTTTCCACGTGTCCTCTCTATTTACAAGGTATGTCAAGATCTATTTACTTCCTGATAAATCTCCTCGGAGTAAGCGGAAAACAGCTGTCAAAAAAAACACAGTGGATCCAGAATTTGATGAGACTTTGAAGGTACAGTTTGCAATTGTGTGCCGCTAAGAGAGCTTTTTCACAGTAATGTCTTTTTATAATGTGCAATCCTGCAAGTTCAGAATCGTCCTGATGGGGCAAGTTGCTGACAACAGTCATTAAAAGGTGATGGGTTTCAGTCCAAATAACTGAAGACGCTTTTGGAGTTACATTAGTGAATTGTGAACCCTCAAAAGAGGCTGCCTTTGTGCCTGAAAACTTAAAGAATTCTTGTGTTGTTCTGAGTTACCTTGTGGCAAAAGCAAAGTGTCTTTTATAGACACCATTTTTTTGGCGCATTCAGGAACCGAGTGTATTGCAGAGCAGAGTTAGTACTTTACACAGGTGTCCCTTTCAAATAATACCTTTTTTTTTTTTTTTTCCCATGCCATTGGGAGTGTGTCTCTGCAGTTAGCTGAATGCTAACTGAACTCCACTTCTGCTAAAACATCCGCTTCCTTTTCCTGGTGCAACTGATGCCAGGCCATCTCTTTGGACAGTCTAATTTCAAACATTATTAATCCCACCAGAGATCAGTAGGTATGAATTTATTTCCTTAACGCTTTGCAATATTACTTCTTGCATCCTTGTAAGAACTCTGTGTAGAAAATAGAAGCCATTGTTCTTATTTCACAGACACTTAATGAGACGTGAAGCTGAAGCTGAGTACTGTCAGCTGAGAGCTGGGATTAGTTTGGTTGTTCCCAGCTCCAGTTTTGTGCTCAGGTCACTACAAACCATTTTTTTGTGTGTGTGTGTGCATCAGTGAGCTGCAGCAACACATAAGATGAGTTCTTCAGTAAGGCATTGACTTGGAAGAGATGTGAAACAAAATTAATGGATGAACAAACTTACATTATTTCTTCTTGAACTACATGAAAGTTTCAGTGTTTCAGTGTGTGTGAACACCAGGAATTTGTAGCAAGTGAAACAAGCAAGATGTTTGAAAAGAACATTGTTAAAAATTGATAATAACAACAAAAAGATGTATACCAGAATTACATAGATTATATATCTCAAAGTGTATATATAGGGTTTAAACTGGGAGAAAAAAGCGCCTAACATTAAAATAATTGGTTCTTATTCTATTGTCACTTTTCAATGCCAGAGTGATGCAGAACTGGTAGTGAGAGCCATGCCTGAGCTGGTGGTGTGAACACTAAGGGCAGTTCCTTTAGAAATAATTAAAATTGGTTTAAACAACCAGAAATGGTCAAATGAGCATAGTGCTAGTGCAGGTGAACTACACCACGACACTGAGATCCAACTCAGTGGGATCTATCTGCAAATCAAGGCACCTGCATTTAGGCAGCTGCATTTGTGAGGAGCGCAAGTGCTCTTGAGTCGCTGGAAGCTAGGGTGATTCAGGGTGATTTGTCCCAGAGCCTACACCCAGCTTGTGATTCAGCAGCCTACATGTCAGTAGCGATGCCCACAGCCATGCCATTGCCTCCAGCTTTCAGTCCAGGTGAGTGCAGGTCAACCTGTAGGTTGGTATCACTTACCAGTCTCATGTGGGTGTCTTAGATGCCCAACAATGTCTCAAAGAGCTCTAACTATGCTTAGGGAGTAGATCGGGGCTTTAATGACTGGTCTTCTGAATTACTTCCTTGCTCCTGCTGACTGCATTGAGTAAATCTCCACTGACCAGAATGGAAGTTTTAGCACCTTTGTCAGGTGTCTTAATCTTGAACTGACCTCCAACCAGAGCAGCCAAATTGTGCTGGGAGTGTAAAACAGAAAAATAATTTAAAAAAAATGGTTAAGAATTATTTAAAGTTCTGAATTAATAATCAAAATCTCTAGCAATGGAGGGCAAGGTATTCCTGGAATGTTGTTTCATATTTGCATGGGCATTATTTTAGCATTTAAGGAGTGAGGTAACATGCAAATTGCAAAGCGCGTTCAGACAGCATAGTTCTGTCTGCATTCAGGTGCCTTCAGCCATGCTGTGGCTGGGCTGCCTTTGAGCAGGCTATGAGCATGGGTCTGCATTCATCCTGTGTATTGCTTTGTAAATGCTGTTTATCTTTCCAGTACAAGATTGAATACTCCCAGCTGGGAAGTCGGCAGCTTCAGATCTCTGTGTGGCATGCAGGAGCACTAAAGTACAGGGTGTTTTTGGGGGAAGTGGTGATCCCACTGGCAGCATGGAATTTTGAAGATAACTCGATGGAGTCATTCAACTGGTACCAGCTCAGATCCAAGGTGATTGTTAATTTTTGTGCTCAGTTGTATCTTAAGAACAGGATGTTGTGAAATCTGTAAAAGAGATCGCCCTTCCAAGGTCATTGAAGGAAGAATGCTGTCAATCCAGCCCACGAGTAACACCTGTTACAAATATAAATGAGCTGTGAGAATGATGTGGAATAGAATGTAATGCCCATTTCTATGTCTCTTTCTTCAGCTTGAAAAGCCTGAAGATAATCTTAGCCAGTACAGCGGAGAGCTCCTGGTGTCTGCAAGACTGTCAGTACCAGCCCAATATAAAAAATTCCAGTTTGAAAGGTGGATGAGAGAAGGTATAAAACATTCCAGAATACATGAATCTCTTGGCTAGAAGAGAATTGAGATCAGTGAAGGACAGACAGTGTGCCTATGTAAAATTCCTGTATGGGGCTTATAAGAGTTACTGCAGACTGTGGCTTGTGGTATATTACATTTTAGATATATTAAAATCCAAACATTTGCCAACTTCATCTTTTTGTTCTTGTTAATGCCAGCAAAAGTTGATCATTATAATGGTTGTAGTATGATGCATCCAGATGTTTGGCAAGCTTGTACCTGTTATGGTGTTGCCAGTAGACCTTATTCTGAGGTGATGCAGTAGTTTCACTGCTCAAAGTAGAGATTACCAATTTAGGTAAAAGGTGGAAGGGAAATGGCTGCAAGAGTACTGGACCAGCACCTTGGCTTCCTCCAGTGTTCTCACTTTAGGGAGATTGTTTCACTTGGAAGATGTTCGGTTCAAAATGTACAGTCAGGATTCATTTTTTGATGATGGAAGACTTGTACAGTACATTAAATATTGAAATAGCGTGTCAGAGTAAGCATCTGCTGATGGAGAAAACAGTTTGAAGGGAGTGGATAGGAAAACCTCATTTTCCTTGTCTCCCTAGTTCATATGTGGGGTATGTAGAGGTCCAGAGCACTAGTAATGCTGTGTTCGGGAACATGGAATGGGTAGAGACCAATAGAAAGATCTTAGTTAGATATTAGGTAAATTTTGTTCCATTTTTTTTTTCTTCTTCTTTCCCAAACAATCCCAAAGTCACCAGCTTGCTTTCTTCCATTTTAATTCCCTATGCATGCCTGTGTCTCTGCTCTACAAATAGAGCTGTAACAGAGGAGCCATATCACACCATGGGTTGGGCTGTTTCTCCTGCTTCTGGCTTTGTTTCAGGGAAACACTCCTGTGGGTACTGCCCTGTGTGTGCTTTTTGCAAATACAACTGAAAGCTCTGTGTTTGGAACAGGAATCACAGAGCAATCTGCTACTCACTGCTTGCTTTTTATGTGTGAATCATGCACTGTATGAGCAGGTTCAAATCTTTCAAATGATCTTAATACAGCACTGAGTCCTTATTACAGTTGTACCGCTTAGTAATTTTCCTGCTTAATTATAGCGGCATCTTACATTACCAGCTGAACTAACTGGTTATTTAATGTGATAAATTCTCCTGTTTCAGGAAAGAAAGACCAAGGAGCTCCCAACTGCCAGCTTCAGGTTATGATATTTGGGGCCAAGAACTTGCCTGTGCTGAGATCTGCTGGAATGCTGAACTCATTCGTTAAAGGGTGTGTATGAGACTTAACGCTTCAAATAGAAAAAGTCACAAACATCCTGTGCAAAAGTGAGAATTAACCTGCTTTCATCAGGAGACTGCTGAGTGAAAGTGGCACTGTCCACACTCTTAATCAGACTTGCCTGTAATGGTGACTGTTTACATTTGTGTGTCTGTGTAACAGCAGCACTAAGCAGGTCCTGAATGAAACATCAGAATTTACTGTTGTCATTAAAATTTAGAGTTCACTATTTTAAGCATCTGTTTTTAGATACTGGGAGGAAAAAATGTGTCAATGAAGAGGAAGGTGAAAATACTGTATTTTCATTCCTGGTTTCAGCTGTGCCCTTGCAGAATTTAATATAGCTTTGGATAGTGGGAAGAAAACTTTGGTTCCTCTTCATTCTAGACGTTTTAAAAGAGGAAGGACTGAATTTTTCTTCAGTGTGCTGAGTACTTAGTACGGTGGGTCATTTTACTTTCTGACTGTCAGGCATTACCATGTTAAAACATCTCATAAAGCCATTGCACCAGCTGTGGCACCTGTCGTCAGTGAAACGGGTGAGCGTTTTATCTACTGAACAGGCAGGTTTCAGGCAGTATTGGATAACAGAACGGGGAGTAAAGGCTCCCTCATCAGCCAGTGACAACAGCAGAAAAGCAGACTAGAAGACCCACATTGAAGGCAGACAGAAGGAGCAAGTCCCAAAAAGAAACAAACTAGCACCATGTTCTGCCTTGCACTTGGCTGAACTTTTTGCTATTTGAGGCAAATTGCAGGGTCCTGGTTGGTTAGTGCAAGTGTTCTGTTTTCTGATTGAGAAATACAGTGCTTGGATCAGCAAACTTGCTGAACTCTCACTGTTTTTTTGGGAAGTTGTCTTATCCTTCCAGACCAAGCAGAGTTAAAGGAAAAGTCGCCTGTCCTGAAGAAAGAAGACTGTCCTCAGTGGAAACATTTGTTTGTCTTTGATGTTACCCCAGCACAGCTGCAGCAGTCATGTCTACACTTGACTGTCTGGGACCAGTCAACTTTTGGCTTGCATGATCAATTCCTAGGAGGAGCCAAGCTTGGTGCAAGTAAGTTCTTCATCACTAAATGTTGAAGGTAATTTGAAGAAAAAAAAGTTTATTTTACATTCTAAATAATATTTGCACTGTGCTCTTACCTGTCATGTGCCTACACGTACAGCCCCCAGATCCTGTCCTAAACACCTTGCAATCTCAGGCTTTGATCCTGCAGGAACCAATGCATGTGTTTTAGTTCAGGCCTGGGCAGGAGCTCAGGGCTGTCGGTGGGAATTGTCAGGCAAAGACATTTGTTGCACGGTAACTTTCAGGGACAGAGCCTGGCCGTGCAGAAGACAGGCACAGAATGGGTGGGTGCGTCAATCATCTAGAGCTCCATATGTATTTTTCAAGACTTGTTCCTTGAGTGGTTTTCTATGAATTGGCTAGTTTTAAAATACTAACAATCATATCAAAAGTAAGCATGTGAACTAATGATCTGATAGATTCCAACCTTGCAGATATTTGTGCTTATTGTTTTATATCCACAAATCATTCCAGTGGGGGATACAGAAAGCGAAACTTGCTGAGAAGCTTTAAAGGGACTATTGCATGTCTGACCTTTGGGCTCTGGTCTGACATCAAAAAGAGCCTTCTTTCTCAAAAGCTGAGGAATGTCTGAGAAATTCTATGCTTACTGACTAGGCCCTACTTAACTAGTAGTTGACTAGGGAAGTATTGTCACTTGAAGGCTGCCCAACGGAGTCTCTTGCCCCTGTCTTCCCAGATACTAAATGCTGTGATTTCAGTATTTGAGCTGAAAGGCTTAAGATTGAGACTCGTGTCACCTTGCTATGCTACCAACATGCACTTTAGAAGAGTATTATCACTAGTAACATGGTGTGCAGGTTTCCTCGGGAGCTTCTTTTGATTGTTCTATAGCATTTTCCTTTCTGTTAAAGCAGGGCCTATGTGCTTCTGCGTGACAAAGACTATCCAAGCCCTAAGCCTAGTAATGCATTAAAGTCACTGTAGATGACAAAGCTAGCCTACTGTTTTTACTATGCACACTTGCTCCTCTGCTTTTAGTCATACAGCCAAGAAATTTTTCTTTGCTGCAGACTGAGTTCTTCAGCGTGATCCTAGTTTAACAGGATGTAAATAATGCTCCAAAATTATAACTACAAATTATTGCAACTAATGACTTCAGAGCTACAGAACAGCTGAAAATGCTATAGCATTGAGAGAGGCAGCTTGTTTGTTGCCTAGTCACTTGGGCCAGAAGTGGTACAGAGCTGGACCTAGAAAAGTCTTTGGGTAAGGCCAAGTGAAAAGTAACCTTGTGACCTTTCATTTTGCTTTCTTGCAGATGAATCATTTGGTTTCGCAGACCCTGCTTCTCAATCAGCGCTTCAATGGCAGGAAATGCTCTGCAGGCCAAACACGTGGATGGACTTTACACTTGTACTGCATTCAAATATGGAAAACTTTAAATCATGAGGAATTACTGCACAACAACTTTTCCTTCCTCGTGTGTGATGTTTTAAATTTGAGTGGCACATACACATTCCAGGTCTGGGGAAAAGGTACACTGCAACAGTACCTACCTCCAGCATTTGGGCAGTAGTTATACATTTGAAAGTTTGTGACACTGAGGGTTGTATTTCTCCAACAACTAAGGCTTTGTTATCTGTATCTTTAGGTGGAATATAAGGTTAGTATTGTTTCTTCAGGAGTACCAAACTATTTGAAATGGATTACACTGACAAGAAACTGGTAGACAGATAGTATGCAGCTTTCTATTTCTGGCTACAGAGCTGTAGTTACTTAAACACAGACAGGAATACTTCATAGAGAAAAATTACTTTCCTTTAAAAAGTTATATGCTTTCATTCTGGTTTTGATGCTTTGTATAGGACCAGGAAGAAATGGAAACTAGCTCATCTCTGCTTGCTGTAAATTGGTGATGCTAACAACTCTATGCTTCAGAATTACCTATAGTGCCCGTACTACTTTAGATGACCCAAAAAAGCTTTTGCCTGTGTGGTCCACAAGTCTTTCAAATGTGTGCTGTAGTTAATATGTGTAAGTTCTGCTCCAGTAGGAGGAGTGGGACATCAGCTAGTGAAATAAATGTGGTTATAGGAAGTTCCTTGTTCTTCTCAGCTGCTGGAGTGAACCAGTATTAACAAGTCTGACTGATCCATATCATATATGGCACAGCTAAGCTTATCACTTATTCATGTGAACCAGTGGAAATGCAAGCTTAAGGCCCAACTACCATGTCAGTTCACTTTGCCTCAGATGAAGCAGTGTTACAGTCAGCAGAAACTGCATATTTACAAGTGTAACTAGTGCTGCTGTTATATACCTCTTCCCTGTGACTGAGGTGAAGATGGTCACGCTAGGCATTACAGCAAGTATTATCCTTTCTTCCTTTCCAGATCAGCACAGTGTTTAAAGACATAAAAGTGAAAGACACAGGGATTCATATGCTAACCTCAGAATCTTAAAAACCAGCACACCTTAGAAAAAATACACCCTACACAAGAAACACTCAACTCCCAATCCTTTGTTACTTTGCAGATCTTTTATTTAGATGTTTGCTGCTGCAAATAAAAAAAAAGAAACACCACACAACAAGATTCAACTTGAGTATAAAGCAGCATAGATGTTGTAAATGGAAGAGAAGAGCTGACAACATACTGTATCTCACTTTCTAACAGATTTTCAAGGAAAGGGGGAGATTAGTGGGGAAGGAATGGTCACAGAAATGCTCTCTAATAGAGAGAATACAACTGTGATATAAACAAGCAGTCCCTTCATGTTTGGAGTCTGAAACCTTAAATCAAACATTTAAAAAATTAGAAAATTTGTTAGAAAAATAGGTGCAGTAAAATTGTATATATTGGATCATGTGTACATATCAATTTTCATTAAGTAAAAAAAGTGATCTTTACAAATAATGCTTTATAGTAAATAATCAGTTGCATTGCAGACTACAGTGTTTAGGCTTCTTTACAGATGCAAGTCTTATTAAATCTGAAAAGTAACAAAATATACAGAGCAAAACTATTTCCCTTTTAAACTAGTACTGCAATCCACACATTGCATATTTTATATATATATATAAATACTACACTATAACTGATCAGTAATGAAGCTGGAATGCAAACACAGTAGTGTATTATTCCAACAGAGTTTTTGCCTAGTTGTTACGTGAGGAGGGTGTCAGTGTTCCTATGCCACACTTCTGAGCCATCACTGCAGAATATCTCCAATTGAGGACAGCAACCAGAAAAAGCCTTATTTCCATGGAAAGTAGTTCTGAGGTGTTGTCAGTTCTCTTTTGTTTGTGCATCGGGGGAAGGTGGGCATCGAGACAAAGAAAATGAACAGGGTGCATGGACTTGCACCAGCATGCGCACACACACACACAGGTGTTTGCGGTTCCTGAGTTGTGTCTTCTTAACTGTTGGACTTTACACTGTGACTGTAACACAAAGACATATGGCACAAAATTCACCCACAGTTGCTTATTTTTGGACCAAGCTGAATCCAGCACCTGCGCAGGACATACATCTACAACTAGATGCAGTTTTGTGTTGCTTAAAGAGAGATGTGACATAAGCATAAGGCCTTTTGGCACTAAGCAAAGGCATGAGCAAGTTACCAGGATCAGTGGTGTGATGAGTTTTTAACTATACCAAATTTAATATACAGTATGGAATAAAAGGGAGATGCAAACACCTCTGGGTTTAGAGGACGTTTGTTAAATATCATAGTAACCCCTCCTCAGGGAAAACAAAAAACAAACAAACAAACAAAAAAAAACAAAAAAACAAAAAACAAAAAACACAGCATTAAGATCTGCCTTTCCCACAGTCTTGCTTTCTTGTCATAAGCATCATTACATTGCCTCAAACTCATCAATTCTCTGCTTGGTGTTGCCTTGTCGGATTTGCCGCAGTGTCTTGTACTTGTCACGTCCCTGTCGCACGTTCTCTGAGTGGATAATATCATTTTGGGTCCTCTTATCTTCATCTCTAGCCTGTGCCAGCTCATCTGTCAGTGCCTGCAATATACAGAACATTAAATACAGATTATACACGAGAAGCTTTCAACTCGTGATAGCAGTGATTTTGGTGAGACTTGACAGTCCTTAAATGACCGGACAGATCAGTGATATGGATGCAATGAATGCTTCCCATAAACACCATGGATGATATAAGTAAGTTTCTGGTGACTCCAAGCCTGAACAATGAAAACAATCTTTTCGTACTTTGCCTTTAATTCAAATTGCCCTACAGGAACTGTAAGCAAAGAAATTATTGTGCTTTGTGTGTTTAACCAAGTTGTTAAATGATCTATTTTCCAGGAACAATTTCTTTCATTACTTCCCCTCCTCCAAACATTTTCTTACCCTCAATTGCCTCTGTACACGCTCATTCTTCTCTGCCTCAGTAATGCGTTTCTCCTCATTGCGGTCATTCCTGATCCCCTCACTGGAGAACTCCGCGCTGTAGGCAGAGTACTCGGACCCTTCATCTTGCAAGTTATCATGCACGTGGTAGTTCACTGGCTCATAGACAGGTGGGGGTGGAGGTGGAGCAGTCATTACCAAGTGTAGTTCCTCCTTTGTCTTTACCAGATCCTCCTGGGCTTCCCTAGCCTGGGGAAAAAAAGGTGAAAAATATTTTAATGCATTTCTTGCTTTAAACCAGCTTAATGAACGCGTCAATGCTTATCTTCCCAGTTTTGTCATTCTACAATGAAAAGCAAGAAACAAGGAATTAAGTCTCTCCAGCTGACAGTACTTTGTTAGATTCTTATGCAGAACTTTTTTTTTTTTTTTTTGCTAGTGATGGTATCGTTGTCTATGGTCTGCTGCATAATGTGCAGGATGGCTAAACTAAGGATCTTCCTCCAATACAACAGTGTAGGAAAACCTGTTCTGTGGGAAATTATAGTTGTGTTCATCCTGTTCTCCATTTGAAGAGGTGTAGGTTGTAAACATGGGTTCCACAGAGCAAGAACTTATATTGCTGAGTTGGCATGTTTAATGCGGTTACGCATTAGGAAGTCAGCTTCCTTGCCTCTTCAGGGGTTCTACGCTCCCACTCGGCCTGCAATGCTAGCTACAGGGCACTGGGAGCACCAGCACTCCTAGCCTCGCATGGTTTGTTCTTGGTTTTACTGTATCTAGTTATGCAGATCTCCAGACCCAGGTATCAGGAAGCCACTGACAGCAGCACACACTCCTCAAGGCTGGTACCTGCTCCAAGGTGATCATCATGTTTTTATGTTTTATACAGCCTTCCATTTTGAATTTTGACCAAAAGCTTGTTGGAAGAAAGATGTTTTGGAGGCATATTGCACATTCACCACAAATCTCCCCTTCTCTGCTGGTGCATGGATGTTTGTCTCCACATATCACAGAAGTTATAGCTGGCTAAGCACCATGGTATGCTCTGCTCAAGTGTAGAACTTCAGAGCAACTTTGACAAAGATACTCACTCTGATTTGCCATTCTTCAACCTCACTCTCTTTACGCTTCCTTGCCTCTTCAAGAAGTGCAATCTTGGCTGTATACTCTGCAAGCTCTGTAGCCTGTTAAATAATAGAACTGGAATTATAAGGACTCAAAAAAAACCCACCATGAAAACACACACAACAAAGAAACACTTTTGACTGAGACAAGACCCAAGTATTACGCTCCACCCTAATAAAGAATGAATAGGAAATTAAGAAGAAAAACTAGATTGCTTGTGATAGAAGCCAGTGCCACAATGATGCTATCACATGGTCTATCACTGCACTACTTTTTTTTTTTATTCCTTCTACACAGTAACAGTGCATCTTATCCAAAAATGACTGGGTCTTACCAGCTGTTCCTGGCTCTTTATCTGGTCAATAGTTTGTCTCTCCAGCTCTTCCTTGGCTTGCAGAGCAGCCAAACGATCAGCTTCCAAACGTTCTGCTTCCTCCTGGGCTCGTCTCCTTTCCTCCTCCAGCCGAATAGCTCTTTGGATCTGATCCGAGAGCTCTGGGAAAAGACAGATCAATGCTGTTAGTCCACAGGCCTGGCCAAAGCAAATACAGGCTCTTAGGTAACTGCAGAAGTCATGACAAGAACATGAGTGCAGCCTGCAATCTCTCTTCATTGCACCTGTAAGTAGTTACTGCATAATACATCAAGTAACTGAATTCAGAAGCAGTCAGCTGCACATTGTAATTAAATCTTCTACAAGGTATTTGCACCAAAGTCTGTAACACTGACATGATTCTGCTGCCCTTAGTTGACAGTTTGTTGTAAGGACCAGATGTTGCTGTCTCCAGTCTGCTCATCTGTGCATGGAAACAGAAGCTTCCATTTAACTGGAAAGACGTGTTCCCAAAGTACTTATCTGTTAGGAGTTGAGTAAAAAGCACTTGAAAGCTGAGCTCTGTTTCTCTGTTCTGCAAGAGGCTTATGCTACTAAAACCCTCTCGGCAACAGGGGAAAAACAGAGTTAGTATGACCTTCAATTCCCAGCGAAATGAGCAGATTTTGTGACTTTTATGCCTTGGATGATCTCAGTCGTGCATGCATATGTATTTATCTACATAGATACATATTAGCATGCATTGCCAAGAGATCCCAGTGTCACCAGATTTAGGCTAACTGTGGAGCACAATATACATGACCTGGTCAGACAGTACAGGTACTTTACCTTTCTCTGCCTTCTGAGTCTTCACTTCGTACTCTTGTAGCCTCACCAGCAGCTCCTCCTTCTCCCTCAACATTTGCTCTTTCTCTCTCTCAATTGTCTCCCTCCTCTTCTTTTCATTTTCTAGTTGTTGCCTGTTAGAAACAGATTTCATGCTTGAAGCTCACTCACAGACACGAGCTACAGCAAGGCAAGAAAGTTGGCTGGACATCTCTCCAGACAGTTCGATGGGAAGTGACCGTGTGACTGCCACAAAACAAGAGCCGGAAGACAGAAATGCATATAGCCTGTTGTCATGGTTTTGGCTGGGATAGAGTTAATTTTCTTCATAGAGGCTCACACAATGCTGTGTTTTGGATTTCTGATGACAATACTGGTGATAACACACTGATGTTTCAGTTGCTGCAGAGCAGTGCTACAGAGAGCCAAGGACTGCTCAGCTCCTCGTGCTGCCCTGCCAGTGAGGAGGCTGGGGTGCACCAGGAGCTGGGAGGGGACACAGCCAGGGCAGCTGGCCCAGGCTGGCCAGGGAAATATTCCACACCATGTGGTGTCATGCTCAGCAATAAAGGCTGAGGTAAAGAAGGAGGAATGGGGGGGATGTTCAGAGCGATGGCGTTTGTCTTCCCAAGAAACCATTACACACGATGAGCCCTGCTTTCCTGGGAGTGGCTGACGCCTGTCTGCCAACAGGAAGCAGCAAATGAATTCCTTGGTTTGCTCTGCTTGCGTGCTGCAGCTTTTGCTTTACCTGGTGAACTGTCCTTATCTCAGCCCATGAGTTCTTGCACTTTTACCTTTCCAATTCTCTGCCCCATCCTACCTGGGGAGAGTGAGAGCAGCTGGGTGGTGCTGAGCTGCCTGCTGGGTTAAACCACAACACCTGTTCCTTAATTACTTCAGAATTTTTGCTCAGTTTTGGACACCTGCATTTCATAAAAATATTTGTATTTTCTGTTGCCTGCCCCAGAAATTTAGAATACCAAAAAAACAGTAGATACAGAGAGAAAACCAGCGCTCTGTACTACGCAGCAGAGATTTATTTTGTTACTTCTATCATAAGGAAAAATTAAGGAAGCATAAAAACAAGAGCACTGGGCAATGCAGACAAGTCACCAATACAGGAGAAAAGCAGTACAATTTCTTGAATCATAATCAACCTGCAGCCAGTCACAGGAAGTCCAATAGAGCTGTTAATCCTTTCCCCTTGCCTGCAATAGGCCTCCCAGTCCTCTCCAGTCTGCTCATAGCATATACACATGGAGTTTCCTCCCTCCAACACAAAGATCAGGTCCTAACAGACAAGAGTCAGGAGAACCCCTCTCTAGGTATATGCCACTACACAAGAGCCCACAGTGACTTTACCAGCACGCTTCCTTGAAGGTCCAGCTCTCAAGGCTGCAAGCAAGAGAGCAGACCGCCCCGGTCACAGGTCTGGGCCAGAAGAGTAATTCTTAGACTCCCACTGCAGGATATCTCAAGTCCCACCACTGTGAGCCAGAGCTCTAGGGCCACACACACGCACACCTTACTCAAAGCAGGATGGCTCAGCTTTGCTTAGAGCTGCCTGAGGAACCCTGGCAGTTCTGTACTATTTAACTCTGCCTCCCCATCCCCACTGCCTGTATTCAAGCTCACCTTTCCAGCTGTTTCTGGTGCTTCTCCTCCCGGGCCTGGGCTTTCATCTGTTGCACCTCAATGGTGTCAGGCTTCCTGCGTCGCATATACAGCTCATGGTTGCCCATGCAGAGCTGCAGGATCCTCTTGTTAATTCTCAGACGAGGGGCATAAAACACAAAGTCCTAGAAGAGACACCACACAGTCATTTTTTCCGGCACACTTTATCTTCTCCCAGCTGACTGCAGAGAGATCATCCTGCCACTGATGTCACTGCAATCAAGACATATACACATGCTATTTAAATGTCACAGCAGGCACTGCCAAGATTATCTGAAGCCAAAACAGTTTGTTATTTATATAATCCATTTCAAGTCTATATAGAATTGACCAGTTACTCTTCTAGAAAAAGTATCTTTTAGAGAAAACTAATAGTCTCAAGTGTCTCCGCTTAGAGGACACTGTCGAGTCAGAACTGTTGCAAAAGATTCTGGGTTGGCAGGTAAACATCTGGGCAACTCACAGACCTCTAGTATTAAGCAGTTAGTTTTTAAGTTTGCATGGTTTTATGACTGAAAGATAAAGCATGAAACTAAAAATGCATTGCAGACTCTTAAAGCACAATTGTAGAATTTCCTGATCTATTTGAATCAATATTCAAGACACCATCTACGTTTTATCAGAGAAAGAGGGAATCCCCCACCATGCAAAAATACCCTCCCTCCCAAAACCATTCTTTCCTCTGTATGACATTTCTTAGTTAGGTTGACCAACACCATTACAAGAGTGTCAAATGAAAGCCATTTTTTTGAACCACCAAACACAGGGACTATTTTGAATACTGTGTTACAGACAGTAGCAAAACCCAAGACATTCTAAAATTTCTGGTTCTGCAAAGAGAACAGCCACAAATTTCTTATCATCTGTAGTATTAAGACTACTACAGATACTACATGCCAGGCTAGATCTTCTAAAAGTAAATCTTCTAAGAAAGGGATATGGAGGAAAAACTGGAAGTCACACTAGAAGCAATGAGAAATGCTCCAAGATGAGCATGAATTTGCTGACAAAGACTCATTTTCCTCAATACATTTTTCTTATCCACATATTGACTGCAAAAGATGCGATCAGCAAGGTGTGCTGTGCTCCCCCAATCCTGTCAGAGGCATTCTGACCTGTACAAGTCTAATAGTGCTAACTGTGACTGTAAGCTATTCATCTGACCTCCTATTTCTAACAAGTAATTTAAAAAAATAAGTGGTTTGTGTACATTGTGATGAACAGATCCTATCTTGAAGCAAGATTCACCTCCAGTGAAAGTAAATACTGAGGGCACTGATGGTGGTTGCATTCATCATTTAACAGCATAACCCAGGGACAAAACATTCACATAAGAACATAAAAGAATCCTCCTCCCTTCCTTAAGCCTCCCCTGGTCTAGCACAACTGGGAGAGCTGCAGGTTGATATATTAAAAATGTGCAGAAGATGCTGGAGTATGTGGGCAGATAGGCCTAAAAATTAAAAAGCTTACTCTGGGCAAGGTGCCACAGAACCTTACCCATTAAATTAGTATCCATTTAAACCCTGACACGGAGAATCCTCCAAATGAAAGGGGAGTTTCCAACTCGCATCTAGGGTGGATTGAGTATTTTGCTTTATTTATAAATACTTTCCTCTTTTTAAAGGAGATGTGAGCATATGAAAAGATCTAGACAACTTCCTGACTGTTCTGAATTAGTGTCCAGATGAATTCTTCTTTCATACATAGTTTTAAACATAACACCACCCCGAGGGAAAAGGACAACCGAGACAACAGAGAAAGGAATCATAATCGATGTTTACAATGTTAACACCTTGCTGTATCAGCCTCTTGCAAGTCTTCTATTTCAAACTCAGTCAGATTTACTGTTAGGGAGTGGACGGAAAGCTGTGATCCATAAACAGGAGATCAGGATTTTGTACTGTATACAACACGTCCAAAATCACAGAGGCTCTTCTATTGAGAAATGTATCCCTGAGAGACACACCTTTCCATCTCTGTGGAGCATTGCTGGTTTTCAGTAATAGCATCACAAAAAAGCCCCTCTCCCCCCCAAAATGCAGGTTATCATCTGGAGGACAGGATGTCTCACCAACAGCCCTGCAGCACACTGTGTGTTAGTATCACCCAAATTACTGGGAGGATCTTTTCCTGTTCGAGGGATTCATAAGACATTACCCTTTACTAAAGCCAAACTACTTATTATTTCTCAGGGCTGTACTTATCCACCAAGGCCAAGAACTGGGGTGGGGGAAGAGAAACAGAGGAGGCCTTTCTCAACTATTACAATAGCTTCACAAGACTGACAGAATGAGAACCACCTATACCAGTTATTCCACTTCAAGTTCTCAACAGCTCCAAGTAAGTACCAAGTTCTTCACTTAAATAACTGAAAACAGGTGTGAAAGTATTGAGAAGTAACATTCATGGGTAGCTACATTTAAGTTCCTCACAGAAATCATATACTTGAATACTAGAGTAAATAGCAAGAAAGTCAATGAACATCATGGTCCTTAACTGACTTTTAATATTTCTGTAGGGCAGAAGTAAGCGTTAAGATGGGAAGCCATATGTACCCATGTGGCTTTGCAGTAATATTTGTATGATTTTTTATTTTAAAATTAACAACAAAAAAGTTGTCCATCAGCTTCCACATATGGAAAGAAACTGGAAGAGTAGCAGTCTCAGAGTATAATCCAGCTATACAAAAGACTTGTAAAAGTAGCAGAGAATCTCCAATTTAAGCATGTCTACCTAGTTTTTTGGGGAAAAGTGGGGACTCTGCATCTGTAAAATTCTTGTCTCTCCCTGTTTGATAGGACCATAAGCCCTTTGCCTAAACCGCACAGAAAAGCAGACAGCTTTAAATACATCTTCAACACTGATGCTCAATTTTACATCTAGAATATCTGCAGCTTTCTTCTCCCCAAAGACAACTGTATTTTGAGATGAAATAGTACTAGTTGTTCATATGCAATATCCAACAATCCATTCTCGATATACTTACAGGTGCCTTCTTGTCAATAGGTTTTATAACAAACTTCTTGTCATTGAAGGAGATATTTCTGATTTCACTCCAGGGGAAACCAATCTTTGGAGTCAGTCTGGGAAAAAGAGAAGTATTTTAAGAGATGCTGCAATGAACTCGTTTTTTTCCCCTCAAATTACTTCTAAAGCACAGACTCAGCGGGATGCAACACTTGACACAGCTCTCCCAACAATGAACAGAAAATAGGTGAAACAAAACCCCACAGGGAGCCACAAAAGATGCCCAATCACCTCCTTTACAGACCCTCTTCTCATTTTCATCAGTCACCCTATTGACCTAATGACTATGTAATGGGGATGCTTTAATTACATGCCCTGTCTTTCAGGAGCAGATGCAGCTGAAGAACCATCCCATTTCCCCTCAGATCCCCTCACAAGCCCTCAAACAAAACAATCCAGGTTAGCAGAGCCCAGTTTAGAGTACCTAGACCGAATAGATGTGTTGCCTGAAGTAATTAGGGAGCAACTTAGCAAAAGATCTGTCACAGGAAGGGCAGAGGAAAAACCCTCCTCAGTCAGCACAAGTGCAGCATCACAGGACTCTTTTTGGAGCCCTGACTTTACATGCTCTCAATCCTTAGAGTCCCAGCAACATAAACAAGTGATGGAGGCACTGCACTTTGGCACCTACCATTAGGCCTCCTGGCTTCCAGAGATAAACAACGCCCAAAAATAAAATATGATTTTAGCACAGAAATTGACATCTATTCTGACAGACCACATAACAAATTACCCTATGGGGTGTCTAGATTCAGCAGGCAGAAGCCACACAGGCAGCTTTCTCAAACACCTGCTTTAAGTTCACTTCTTTGAAATCAGGCCCTAAAACCCACAGCAGGCAGAGTTCAGGTATATGGGCCGCACTTCCAGGAGGTTTCTGTTACATGATGGCAGGCATAAGCCACAGTAACTCAGACACTCTCTACACCTTCCAGCGCCTGCATAGAAGTCTACCTTGCTGTTTCTTCACTGCTGTGTTACAGCCAGCTCCATGATGCCTTCACTGCTGAAGTGCTGGGCAGGCATAAGCAAAGTTGATAGAAGCAGATTTTTTGTCTTATGTTCCCTGCCACAGATTACAGGCAAGGCTAGTAAGAGAGAGAGGTGTGCTTCCTTCCATGCAAACTGCTCTTTCAGCCCATTCCACTAGTCATGAAGCAGAACTTCACCCATCGGTCTTACGAGCTGTGCCACCTGGCTCTTCTATTGGGAACCACCGCAGCAATGCAAAGCCCAAGATTCGGACTCCCAGCTTTTCCCCATTGCTTAAGAGTTCAGGTCTGCTGGTTTACATAAAATTACATCTTTAAGCTTCACTAGTCATTCAACACTTTTTTTTTTTTAATTTCTCCACACTCTTGCATATAAGAAGCATCAAGTTATGAGATCACGTTTCTGAGCCATTCTAGTACCTCACCTCTACATACCTGCCCATCTCTGCAACAAGTTCAAATATCACAAGGGCTTGTGTATTTGACCATAACAAATTCCCTCAATTCCCCCTGTCCCAACCAAATATTTCATATGTACGTTTAACGTCACATTGTACTACTTTTATTGCTCCCTTACCAAGTGAGGATATGTTCTCTAGAGTTAGCAGTTGATCATTAAGAACTGGGTCTTACATAAATGTTAATACCAACAAACACTCTTCCTGTTATTATCTAACTCCTCCAATGTATGCGTCTTTGACATACTGAAGCGCTGACAATTATTTCTAGCAAATGGGTTGAAGACACAATTATTTAATGTTTCGCTCTTAAATAAACATATATCATCATGATGAATCACTCAAGCTCTGTAAGAATCTCTTCTACAGATCTCACTGGTTAAGGAAAAAAAGCTGGTAATTTTGGAGGAATTTTCCTCATCTTCACAAAGATGGAAAGCTACTATGCATCACAATTTCACTGGGCCCAAACATAAAATAACCTGGTTAGTTTTAATCGGAAGTCAAGAATAAAGTATATTCTCTTCAGAATTTACCATTCCCTAACCTTTAACTCAACTGCAAGATTATGCAACAGTGTGTCTGCGTAACATTAAGTAGGAACCATAAAGCAAATGATTTGATTAGACTAAGATTAAGCAATTACTCCAGCCTCCTCTGTAGTACCTTAAGAGTTTCAGCCCTAGATAATATAGTATGACATTAACTGAACTATTTTAGTTGTCTAAGTTCTATTGTAGATTCTCCTCCTTACTGCAGAGAAAAAGCTTCAAATACCTAGAAGCAGGAGGCTGACATTCACTAAGTATAGAGGCTCACACACCTGTAGCACAGTATCATTTTCCTTGGGTTGAACTTCAACAGTGAAACCTTTGCTTTTTCACCTTTGCCCCAGACCCAAAATTTTGCACATACAAGCTACAGGTGGGGTACACATTATCATTTTTCTAGTCCTCATATCTGCTCGAAAGACTTAATTACATATTTAGCAAGAGTTATGGCAGAAACAAGCAATTTATTCCAGCACTGTATTTGTTTTGCAAATGCTCTTGATAGCTCTGTATAGTCAAGGGCTATATTCTGTCGGCTTCTGCAGCTCGAAAAACCTGTTTGTGAGACCATGGTTACACAGCAAAACTAGTCATTCAAGACTGAAGTATTACATGAGCGAAACTACTTTTCTTTCAAGTGACACTCCTTGTTTTCCAGGTGACAGCACATATTAGCATTGCAGAAAAGTCTGCATTTCTCTTTGCCATCTTAACAGAAACTCCAGAGAGTTCCAATTAATATTTGTGTTACATTCAAAGCTTTTTGAAGGCAAACAAACATAGAGCAGGTGAAATCCCCTCTGTATTACAATGACAGTCTGTTACAGAATTATGACATGAAACCAAGACTTGAAACATTAAAAAAAGAAAAGTGCACTGTCTGGACAGCAACCCTTCCTTTAAAAAAAAAAAGTCTATTTTCAGTCCCCTTCAAACTGTGGAATATTAGAAGTGACGTGTAGGTTTAGACACAGCTGTTCTGACCTTCCTTTTCATGTTTATTTATAGATGTAGTCTATTATTTCCCACCTACTGCCCAATTAATAATACCCTGTCATTACCAGAAGGACTGATTAAAATTATGCGTACCTCAGCACGACCTCATTTCATTCTCTGGTTTATGGTCAACTCCTCCCTGGATTCTGGGTGTTATCTGGCTTTAGTTTCATGTCTACCCCATAACCTTTCTTTTTCAAAAACAGGCAGTGGTACATGCATCTATCATTAACTTCAGTATAGGAATGGCCGCAGATGTCCTAACACTGCAGATGCATTAGCCTATCTAGGTTCTTATACTGTATTCACTGCTGGCATACCTAGCAGCGTTCCTGACTAAAGGAAAAGCTTGGTAAACTCCTTATTTTGGTGTTCAAGTCTATAGCTGCACTTGCTTTACCAGATGACATTCTACAACTGACATCTGTTCTTATATTAGCAGGTCATGCTACAAAGATCAGAAAGTCGTGAAAGCATAAATGAAGCCATGTGCTCATTTCCTAGCACAGCTTCACCTCCTGCTGGACAACAAGCAAGTTCTAAACTTTGCCCTGATCCTGCAAATGAGAAAGGCCCTTCGGCTCTCACACCAGCCCTCGCTCCAGTAGATCAGAGGTGAAAACAAAAGCCTTACTTATCATCCTTTTCATAGATGTTGAGCCCCAAGGCATCAACTCCCAGCCAGAGGTCAGTTCCTTTCTTATTCTTGATTTCAAAGTAGTTGATTCCATACATCTCCAGGTCTTGAGCAATCTTCAAGTATTCCAGCATGGCATTCTCTCTGGTTGAGGCAGGAAGGAGAGCAGATGTTAGCTTCTCATTTATCTGACTATGTCAGAAAGCAAAGAGTCCTCAGAAGAAAAACAAGCAACTTTTCCTAAATCCACACATCAAATGCAGCAGTTAAAACTGAACATTCAGCATTTGGGATTCACTTCAGAAGTTATGATATTATACCTCTGTGCACACACACATACACTCTACTTCCATTTGCCAAGCCCTAGTATTTCTAGGCAGGAAATTAGCAACTTTCACCTCTTCAAGTGTTCATCCTCGTCTCAAGAGACAGTCAGTGGGAAAGGTACAGTACCTGAACTTTCCCCATCTGCCAATGCAAATGCTTCAATGAACTTAGAGACACACCTTTACTTTAATCCACTCAGTCATCGCTGATGCACTGTACCTAGGTGCAGGATTTTCAGAAAACCATCCATGAGACTGTTCTCAGCACCAGTGTGAAAATGTTACCAAATTTTACCATTCGATTCGATGTTGGACTAAAAAAATACACACTAGGACACACACTTGCTCCCCACACAAGTGACTCCTGGAGTCTATTACAAAAGCATGTTGTAGAACTGCAAGCTTCAGACAACTAATCAGCGAAGTAACAAGCCTGGGGACCAATATGAAACACTTACTTGAGCATACCACTGTGTTCAGCATGCCAGACCTGGATCCGTTCTTCCCACTGGTCTCTGGAGAGTTTATGCTGATCCATCACCCTAACACAAGGAAAGAGGTATCAGCAAGATTAGACTGTGTTCTGCTATATCCACGGATGCTGATCTTTGCTATAGTCCTACCCATGAAGTCTTACTGAAACTAAGAGGAAGATCCTGCTCAGCCCAAAGATTTACTCTGTAAAGCGAAGCCATTCAGAATGAACAAAAACCACCTTCATTCTCTGTGAAGCCTTTCTGGTCACTGCCCAGAGACATGAGAGGAGTAAGCAGAATACTGCAAAAAGAATCACATGCGTGCTGCAGACACCAGAGGGTTAAAGCAAAGTAAAAGTTGGTGTTATTCCCGGAATTAGACACTGTGCAGAGTGCCATCATGAGGTTATAAGCTACTTGTCTTATAATGTACACTTATCCTGTATGGGGATGGACTATCCAGCCTCATAACATGCTTTGCAGATATGGGATTTTTAGAACTGTACATTTGGATTAAGAACACGCAACCCAAACTTCTCCAGGGATGACACACTCACAACTGACTGACACCTGCTCTTTCCTTCTTAAAGAGGAGACATGCACACTGTCAGTTACCAGCACAGCAGCACTGCTGAAGAAAGAAAAGCTGAACTCTAAAGTGTATTTCCTCTCCTGAACTCACCCAACTGTCTCTCCCTAACCAAACCCAAAGTGACAGCACAAAAACTTACTCTAACAACAGATAGAAATAAAGGAGGATAAAAGCCATGTGCATACAGTTCAATTTAAAAAAATGCTTTCAATGAAACTTTGTGTAACTAGAATGCAAACCNAAAAAAAAAAAAAAAGGGAGAATGAGTCAACCAACTCCTTTACCTTTGGGGGATCAGACGCTCTGAATTGAGGTATCCAGGCTTGTGCACATCTTTGTTGTAATCTCCAAATTTGGCCTGCACAGCATAGGAGCCAAGAAGTACTGCTGTTTCAGGAGGACAGTAGATCTCATCACTGAGGATCCCTTCTTTCACCTGCAGAAAGAAGAGCTTCTGCGTGATGTCCTGTATCAGCTCTTCAGACACATCCTCTGGGAAGAACTTGGCACGGAACTTGAACTGGAGAGGATTCTCCTTTCTGATTTCTTGAGCGGAAACCTGAGGACAGAGGTGACACCACAACTAAGCAGGGTTGTAAACAACAGAATAAATTGCTTTAGTGAAAAAGGGATTTAGGGTATTTGTCTTAAAAGGTATCAGTTTTCAAAAATACGTTTCTGTAGTAATCTAGGCCCATGCCCTACACTGAGAACTCTCCAGCACACACAGGAGCACTTTCACCTCCATCTAGACACACAAAGCTCCCTGCAGAGTTTGGGCTAAACACAGTCCAGCACTGTATTAATTAAGAAGTCAGTCTGTAAAAAGAGAGGTACAGACACACTCCCTACCATCTCTTTTCTTTCACTAAGACAAACACTGAAGGTGTTGCTTCAGAGGGAAACAGCTACCCTCTGCCCAGCATGCCTCCTGCTAGCTGGGCTAGTTGGCATGAGATAAAGAAGGTGCAACGGCCCTATGGAAAAAAATTCCAAGGCTACAGCTCAGAGGCCGCCTGCGGTTTTACATCAAGCAAGTGTCTGACAGCTAATTACTATCACTCCTTAATTCCAGCTGCTCACTTGTATGAGAACCCAGGGGAGATGCACTGTGTTTTCCAACTAAGCTAGTAAAATTGTGCTTGTACAGCAAACCTTGGTCACTGAAAAATGTAGGATTTACCAAACTGCATCAGATGGCAATCCCATCTAGTACTGTATATGTTTGACAGAACAGCCCCCTTACACTAAAACAGGTATGTCACTGACTCTCCCATCAGGAAAAACAGTTCATACCCTCATAAGAATTGGAAGTTCACCAACAAGAGCACATTAGAGGCATCTAAGCTCCATGTTACAACTGCCCAGCCTGGAAACAGCCTATTTTTCTGATCAGTGCAACAAACAATCCTGCACAAGCAGAGATCAAAACTGTTACTAGGCATGGTGTTCCTCCAGACCCAGAAAGCTAGCTGTTTCTGCACAAGGTACAGCATCAAGCTGCTGCTGCACATACGACAAGTACAATAAAGCTTTCCACCACTCACACAGAGAGAAAGAGCAAGTCTCCACCATGCCACACCTCACACAAACAGTTCCCACAGGGGTCACAAAGTTCTCTCCAGAAATAATCCTTAAATTATGCATATTAAAGAACATCAGCAAGTACAGGGTTTATGAAGTTGCAGCCAATAACACATCAGGAATCATGTAAGCTTTAACCTTTATTCAGCAATTACCTTTTTATCTAGCTTCAGCCAAGTCTGGAATCCTTTGTTATCCACATACTGAAGACCAAAGTACCACACTTCTCGCAAACCTATTGTTTTAACCACCTATAACAAAAAATTAAAAAAAAAAAGTTATTGCAGGTAACAGTTCATCTGTACTTCTTGTCCTTGTCCTCTTAAGTCCCACACCCACTGAAGTTGGGGGCAACAGCCTAAACCTACTCATCTTGCATCTCTTAATTTCATCTTGTCAACAAAGATACACAGTTGCCTTAATAGAAGCTAGCAATGTCATCAGCTATATTCATATATTGTAAGTACCAACCAGATAAAAGATCCAGAAACACCCTTGCTGGAGACACTATGGCCAGAGAGCAGACTCACTGGAACAAACTTTCTGTGCTAACTGCATGTTCTTTGAGCAGTGCAAGCATTTTGTTCCAAAGCCCAAGACAATGATTTGGGGATACTAATTAGTTTTTGCTGTAGTTTCCTTTAAATTTGCTTACCAGTGAGCTAGAAGCCAGCAGTTTGTACCCAAGGCTTCCTTGGGTACAAACCAAGAAAAAAGACCAAGAAAACTGCATAGACATTAATATGAAAAACATCACTAAGCAAATGCCCTTTTCAAGGATAAGATGATCCACGCCTACTAGCTGAGGAAATGGGATACCTTCCTAGCTGAACACTCTGGGCTATCTTCAGCGGGCTGTGATTTATATATTCTACTTCAGCAGGGCCATAAGCAACTAGCTACAGTGAACTAGCGCCTATGCTAAAAAACAAAAACAAGCAACCCCCTCCCAAGACCCCACAACTTTTTGAAAAAAAAGAGCTGGGCTCTGAAAGCACTTCAGTTTTTTTTTTTTTTTGGACTAAATTCCTTTCCCCTCCTCCCCCAAATTGGCTTGTTTCACCACAGAACTACCAAGTCTTCTCAAGGCAAGATGTATTTTTCTAGAAGGGTCAGAACCAGGGTTTACTCAACCTAGCAGAAATGCAGGGGTATGTTGAGCGTGGTACATCCATTGCACAAAAATAGCATTGCAACATCGTTAAAATGAAGAGTTGCACAAATCAAGCAGTTATCATTGCATTATCTCTGGACATCTGCTACAAAGAAAAAGTACTCCTCTATAACTCACGACAGCTGGAAAGCTTACAGAAGTTATGACCCCTCAAGTTCTTCCCCAAACATAAAGGCAAGAAAGGAAAAAGTATCACACTAAACTTCACAATTTGACCACTTGGGGTCAAATACCAAGAACAAAGACAAGAATTTTTTAGTATGTATTCTGGGAAACAGGTTTGTAAACTTCCTCCCATAGCTAAACAAGAAAAAACTAAGAACCAAAGTGTTTCTAACATTCAAGATAACTGGGGTGGGGTTTATCCACAAAAATGCATGAAGCAGCAGATCTTAAGCCTGTCCATTCTACCCAAATGGACAAAGAACCTCTCAAAACCGGGACTGGGGCTTAAGGCACACTCATTCAACAGAGCTAGGCAAATTCACATTTAATGAGGCTTTTCAATTCTTCAGTCATTTGAAGCTTTCTTTGTCAGATAATCTGCTCAAAAGGAACACTGCAATTGGTTTAAGAAACTAATTTAGCTGATGGGCCATAGGACTTGGCATACTCGTGCTGGCACAGTAAGGCACTGGCTACCCCACTACACTCCCAGGAAGTGCCAGTGGCACTCTCCCCTCCACTGGAATTTCTTTCCCTTGTTACCAGAAAGGTGCACGACTGCCTGGACCAGCCAAGGGGATGTCCCTGGGCCAGCTTCGGATACCACTACATGGGTTCTTGGAACACCTCAGGCATAGGTGTGGCTTGAGCACAGCTGAACTCAATATTCAGAGGTTTCACTATTTTCCCCTTCCTTTAAAAGGGAGTTATGATCTGCCTTATGCACAGTGTACATTTAAGATAGCAAGGCCAATAAAGCACAAGGGCACTGCCCGAGTAATTTTGCTAGCTGACAGCCAGGCCAAGAAATCATCTTGTGGTTTTTAAAAATAGCCTGCTTCTTCAACCCACCAGCGGCTCTGCAGTTCAAGTTCAGCCACTCCCCATTCCTGTGAAAACCTGTTGCCTAACATAGGCTTTAGCTGAGTGTAAACTCCATGCAAGATCAGGGCCCAGTAAAAGGTTTGCACAGCAGAAGGGAAGAGGGGCTGTCGGAACAGCTGAAGTTAAACAGTCTTCACCTGCCCAAGTCTGTGCTGCAGTTCTACCTAAGTCTCCTCCTGATGCTCAGAAGTACAATCCAAAGTATAGGCCACTGGTAACTCTCCAATCACAGGTTTTAAACCCCAGCTACAGGATGTAAGGACCAAATCTTCATGAGGTGATTTTCCATCCCTAGAGCACACCAAGTACTACAACAAGCACAATCTTCAGAAGTTCAGAACTACCTAGACAGCAGACTACAAGTATCTTGGAAACAGGCAGGATGCTTCAGATCCATCTTCTCAGGAGTTTGTGCTTCTCTAGTTTCTCTTCTGCCAGAGAGATGACCCTGACTCTTAACAGATATAAACATAGTAAATACATGGGCAAAGAAAATCCTTGTTGAATTGTTTTCATTAGAAACACAGGACGTATTTACACTCTCCAGCCTAGGCATCGCTTTTAAAAACCTAGCTTTTAGTCATTCGGATTGTTGTACCCTCAGGGATGAAACCAGAGTTCTCTGTTTTGGGTTAACATGGAAGAGGGGTGGGGGAGGAAGTTACCCAAATGCAAGGGTATTCAGCAGGGAATAGGTCAAACACAAAATGCTGGTTCCACAAAAATGCAGGTGTTTCAGATGCACTTCACCAAGTTTCCAATGAATACTTGAAGTTTATCCCACACTAGTGATAATCAAATGACTTAAAGTCAGAACTAGTGCCAAACACAGAATTTTTAGTACTCTACTGTGTACTACAAAGTTCTTCAATGATTATAATTTGGTTTCCTTCTTTCACTCCTCCAAGAAATATATTTTTTTTTTTGAAAAGTACTTCTTACTGGAATCTGCACAGTTGTCATAAGGCCTAGCAAGTTCTAGCTTAGTCACTGAAATGAGAAACTACCAAGAAAAAAAATTAGAAAGAATGAACATTGTTTAGCCAGTTTCACCTACTCAAGTTAAAGCTCAACCACCCTTTGCTATCTAGGCCAGCAGGGGACAAGAGAAGTGCAAAGTAATCGCTGCAGCACTTCATAAACAATACGTATAACCGAAGTCTGCATAAATCAATTCTTAGTTTTCAGAGTTTCAACAGTAATATCCAGAAGCAAGCTCTTTTTATTTTCTTCTCTTTTTCTTTTTTAAATTCCAGAAGTAGTCGATTTTTCTGCTGAAATCCAGGTCTTGAATCAGTTTCATAAGCGCAAGCTATGTTAAGACTAATAAAGTTCCACAGAGTGCTCTTTGTTTAGTTTAGTTGTCTTTATCTGACCTTTCTAGGTCATCATTTGTAGGCCATCTCCAAACAGACCTGTATACTGTTAATGCAATGGCAGGAAGGATAACAGTTAAGGGAGGGGAGTCCCTTGGAGGACTTGTGTCCTCCACTTCCTGAGGAATCCCTGGAGGCAGGCTGGACAAGTCTCTACTCTGTCCTGCTGCATATGGGCTTCTTACAAGGCATGATGCTATATCTACATGGCAATCAAACTCTTCTGGGTTTCTAGTAGCCTGGCAAACTCAAACACCTGTGGCAAGTGGCAACCTCCAACTCAGCTTCTTAATGAATCCAGCTCCACCTACCTTCATCAACCACCTGAAGACCTGATTCTGAAAAGTTTTATGCACAGGGCCAACATTTGAACTTTAAAATTTAAGAAACGAGTAAGAGTTAAGCTGTATTTCAAAGCAAGAAGTGCATTTGTACATACTACCTATGCTGTCCACAGATATTCTTGATGTCTAGGTCTAGATAGCTAGACATGTCTAGATTCCTTATGACACTTCATCACTCAGCGTTGCTAGGAAGACAGGTTTCACTGGAACGTAACACATCTGCAAGGATTTTTACTTAATTCTTTCACTGTGTTGGAATTTAGAGAACTTAAGACCAGGGCCCTTTGATTAGGAGGCAGAGAAAAGAAAGAAAGGTAGGTTTGGAATCCAGTCTTAAGAAAACATTATGGTCTTAAATGTATTCTAAACTTAAGCAACAAGAGCCCATGCCAACAGTGCACTGACCTGGTCAAACAGCTGTTTGCCTGTAGTGTTCGGCTGGATGGCAAACTCCAGCTCTGCATCCACAGTAACAACTCGAACATTGATCTAAGGAGAAAAACAAAAAGCACTGTTTAATGTGCATTGAAAGCTATTTCTCAACGTTAACACAGTACTTTGTGTACAATACAGTCTCCACATTTTGAGGCACTACCATAACCCTTATAATATACACACTTAAACCCCAGTTAGATTTTTATTATCACACCAGCAAACTTAACTGGGACACGACTTTGCTGTCTTACCCAGATTGCTCTGCAGGTTTTCCTATTCAACACAGAATTGGATTCAGCTTCAGGTTACATGAGGAGGCTTTTTAGAGTTGACTGTCTCCAGGCCTAAAACCCCTTGGAATAAGGGTTTTTGCAAGCATGCAGCATAGCTGCCTGCAGGCTATGCCTTGGATTACGGAAGGCACTAATGACTAAATTAAATTTAAGACTTATAATTTAACTTCCATTATATTAGAGCTGGAATTAATCTGAGGTTTTAAAGGCAAAAGGCAGCAGATTATTCTTATGAAGCAATCAGTATTAACCTGATAAACATTCATTCTTCCTCTCATAAAAACCTACTCAGCACAACAACAACAGTTATGGGTACTGATTGACACTACAAGGCATGAGTTCACCAACTACTAATGCTGTTAGTGAAGAAACACCTTAACCAGACTTGTTGCAATAACACAAGTAGAGTTCAAGACAGAGGTTAGCACTGTATGCAGAAGACAAGAGTGTTTAACTAATGACTAGAAGGCTATTAGCAGTTAATCAGGAGACAAAAGAAACAACCAAGCTTGCAAGGAACAGCATAATGACCAGCAAGGTACTGACAAATCACGAAAAGATTATCTCCAACCCTCCAAACTACAGGAGACTATACCACTTGCAATATTATACTGTAACTCCAAAAAAAAAAATCCCCAAATTAATTAAAGCCCAAACCCAGATGATCATGTAGTATACTAACAAGTCAGATTTGTAGCTTGGTATTTCAAAGAAAAGAGAAGAAAAAGAGTACTTGTAAATACAAGGCCAGACAACAGGTAAACTACACACAGATAAGATTTCATGAAATTTTCCCAGCATTTTATAAATGTCACGTTACAGACAGCAAGAGCTAACAGACCCGGAGAACCTGCTACAACTGCAGCGTTGGCATCCAGTGCAGAGGCAAACCTTTGAAGAAACAAGAGGAAGTGGTAGAAGAGGAATTGAATCACTCCCTACAAAACCTTGACAATGCAGCGGTTTCCAGCCACTTAATTATGTATATTCAAACTCTAGGGTAAAACTCAGGGAAACTAATGTGTTATAGTTAACAGAAACCTGCGTATAAAACGAGTTGCCTCAGCTAGTTTGAGTCAAATACATTAGAAAAAAATTTGCATTGCTTTTTAGCAAGACAGGAAGGCATCAACCATCTTTTAACTGTTATAGAGATGTTTCTTTCTCATGCTCTCTCCCAGATGAGAGAGGACCCTTCTAGAAAAAGGTGACTGTAAGTAGCTTCCAGGTCACAGAACCCCAGAACTGAACCAGAGAAGATGACTGCTTAGGTGTCCTGTCACTTTCAAGCTGCATTTTTTAAGCAGTGTCCTTTAAATTAGCTTCTTTTTTTTTTTTAAACATACAAATTTCTCCAAATGGAACAAGAAAGTAAATCTTTCTTGCTTGCCTTAAGAGCTCATTTTCCCAACTGTAGCACTTGGGATCTATAAAGAAGCATGCTTAAGGCTTTCCTCCTGTACCTTAAGAACCAAAAGTTTCCCAGTGTGACCAGTGTAGCAAGGGAGGGGAAGTTCAGATACCAAATTCTCAAGAACAACAGTAAGACTGCAATTTGAAGATGTGACCTTAAAAAGCTCCTGTTGCTTAATCCCTCTCAGCAATAAATCCCTAATCATATTCTAATCCCTTCCTACCCCCCTCAAGAAAACATATGCTCATAATCCGCTGTTGTGTATGGTGCAAGTTATTTGTACTTCCGGCTGCAACACCACAGTGGGTGTAGAACAAGTATCACTTTACAAATTAAAGGAATTGAAAGGATGTGCTTCTCAAACCTTACCAGAAAAGGTTTAGGATGTTGGCTGAGCACTGAACTCCAGTCAGTACCAGGATGCTCATTCTTTTACTTTATCTCCTTAATTTACCAGTTATTTACTAGTAAAAAAAATAAATAATAAAAAAATTACTCCCTAGTCTACAGGAATACCCTGTATTACTTCAACTCTAAAAGATCCTGCTGGATACAGTCCCCTTCTTAAAAGGATCACCTACACAGTGAGCTAGTTAGTGCTTAGATCATCCACCTGCTACATCTTTTAAAAATAGTTTTAGTATTAAGACCAAAAATGGAAGTCATCTGCTTTATACTTCAATTGTTTAGTCATAAGCATGGAGGAACACGACTGCTTGGTCATCTAAGAGCTCCCAAAGACACTTGGGGTGCTTGGTAAAGGTTAATTTCTGTGTTCTCCAAAGGGCTGAATGACCAGCAGGATAAAGAGGAATTCCCTGGTGTGCCATCAGCCAAGCGCCTAGCCACACGACAGCCAGACTAAGAAGAGACAGGACCTCCAGCAGTTGTCATTTCCATGAGTAGATGGCTGCCTGGGAAAATCCTTTGAGCCTCCTTCCTGCCATATTACGTCCTCTTGCTTCTCATCTCCAAAGCTTAGTCTTGATTTAAAGAAGAACATAATGGTTTTAGCAGTATTTCTAAATGTATGTCATCCTACAACCACTCCACATGAGCTTTTAGCCACAGAGAACCTGGTAATGAAGCAGGCAACCAGAGCTTAATCCACTTGAAACCCTGGTTCAGGCAGCCTGAAAAGTCTTCAATGTCTGTCAGGCTGAGAGGAGATCAATGTGGCATTCAGCTCAGACCGTCAGAAACTCCTCAGGGCACCAAGATGATTAAATCAAAGCCCAAGATGAAAAACCATTCAAGATTGTTGGGGAAGTAACAACTCAGACCAATTACTAGCAGAAACAGAAAGAGCAAGACACAGTTCAGAAAACTTTCACAAATGAAAACCTGCTTATCCCATGTAGGCAAGGCAGGTCATTTTTAAGATCCCTACCAAATCCTGGCAGTATCCCAGGACTAAAATTGAAGCCATAAGCAAGCAGTTTTTAATTGTTTCATAACAGTGGGAGGGGGGTGGCAAAGAAGAGTGCATGAGTTACACATGAAACAAGTTTTTAAATGCACATAACAGGCTAAAAATCCTAGACAGTAAGATGTAACTTCCTATTCCACCAGCTCATGCCATAAAACTTTGATTATACTTTTATGCCCAAGACTAACATTCTTAAAATGAATGAAAAATAGGGCCTTAGAAGATTTGTGTGTACTGAAACATTACAGAACACAAGGCTTTCATCCTCCTCATCTTAGGATGCATAAAATTGCTAACAAAGTTGATCCTGAGGGGAAAAAACGTGCAGTTGAAAACACAATGCCATTTGCATTAAAAGGAAAAAAAGCTCCATGATTCATAAAGACAACAGAAACTGAAGAAGTTATTCCACTGAATTACTGAACACTAATTCCATGAATTCAGACTGTTCAGGATAGACTGTTATCTACATTTCCAACTGGGACAGGAGAGTGGAAGTAAAATGAAAGATGGACTGGAAAGAACTTCAGAATAAACTTTAAATAATCTTAACACAATGGAAAGTTCCTGTACTAGAAAGTAGCAGTAGTTAGAATGGGATCTTCCTTGCTTCAGTAGTGCTCTCGGGTCTTACATTTATTCTTAGATTTTTTGTTCCTTAAGACAACATCTCTTCTAACACTAAATCAGGAGATCACTCCATGGGACATTGCAGCCTTTCGGAGATTGTACTCCATGTGGTCTGTAACTTGGAAAATTAAAAGTGCCACCTGAAAAAATAGGTTCAGAAAACACTGTCTCTTAAGGAGGCAGTATGTTGCCATCCAGCTAAGTGGAAACATCTTCTCTGCAAGATCCAAGACCTAGATAGGAACCCAAGATGACATTGCCTCTTCAATCCCTCTCTCTCATAAAAGCACAATTCCCAGGTGCGTTGGGCACCATGTATGCACAGGTAGCTTTTTGACTGAAGTCTGACTCTTGGGCTACAGCTTGTTGGTCCAGAATCCGTCTCTGGTTGCAGCCAACATGCTATCTTTGGAGTTGACCATCTGCCTCCTGATATTTAACTGCTCCATTGTAAAATATCCTGCAGTGAAGGGGAAAAGGAGGGTGGAACAGGGAAAAAACAACAACAACAAAAAAGCACATAACCCATACACAGTAAGCCGCTGTGGATATTTTACATACTAATGCATGAAAGAAACCCAATTGCCCTTAAGTTCATGGTTCACTGAACTATTTTATTATACACATGAAGTTTTGCAAGTCATTTAAAATACTATAGAATTTATTTCCATAAGATAAAAGGCAGTAAATACCAACCTTTACACATACACATAAGAGAAACCAGTACTTTGTGTGTTCCATATTATCATTATGCAGCTCTAAATGCCTCTGATAATGCTCAGGAATGCTTTCTTCCTCCTTTCAAGGAGGGATAAAGACTAGAGTCTCTTAAATAGCAGGTTTGCAGGTACAGATGCTAGTGAAGTATTGTTCCAAGTGGTGGCAGCACTATCATAATGGAGAAACTTAGACAGGAATGCCTTCTTTCTTCAGCCATTGGAAGCCTGGAAATTCCAGGTAAGTAGCTAGTATACATAAGCAGACCAACCACATAGCACAGAGGGGATAAGGGTTTGTTGAAGTGCTGCACCTGTACAGCACTTACTGTGAAAAATGTGTATGCAGGCCTGTTAAGATTTCTTGAATGTACTCAAAATGTCTGTGGAGCACATGGACGTGCTTGTGCTGAAGAAATACAGCAGTCTTAACAACAAATAATTGAAAGCAATAGCATTAAGAATCAGAACAAGTCAGCTTGGCTTGCATTCTCACTTCTGCAGGTCCGCATGCTATTTCTGCTCCTCCACCACACAAACAACTACTATTGTATTTGTAATAAATACCATACAGGCTTTTTGTCCAGAGTTGCAATGTGCCTGCATGAAGTAATTACATTTCAGCCTTAGCAACCAGACCTGTTTATGGATGTCTATAGTGATTATGCGTCTGGTAATACGAAAAGCAATTTCAAGTAGCAGCATTGGGAAGGGCACTGAAACCACTCTCTATGCCTCTGCCTTCTATTTATTAGTGTTCATTGGTTCCAGGCCCTACAATAAATAGAGAACATTGTCAGCTCTGTTTGATGACAGCTACTGTGCTGCTAACTGATAGAGTAACTAGAGTCCCTGCTGCTGGAAAGTATTTTGGGAAAATTTACAACTTTGTTTAGCAAAAAACAAAACAACAACAACAAAAATCCTAGATGCTCAAGAGCTCAGAGCCAACCTGCTGACACTTCAGTGTGTCTGCATTTCTCTGCCCTCCACAAGTCACTCAAGTCAATAGCTTGTATAATAGTTCAGAGACTGTGGAAGGGTGAGGAGAACTCTAGGAGTGTAAGTAGCTTGAATAGCCCAAGAAACTGGAGAGACATTAGTTCCATTTATCATATTATTATTTAGTACTTATAAACACCAACATGTCAAGAACACATCACTTACAGCCAATTCTATTTCTTTGACAGAACAACTTGCCTAATGGATCAAGCTTCATCTAGTAACATATTTGATGTGGTCCCGTCAACACAGACTAGGTACACAACAAATCTGAGCAATGTTAAAATTACAGCTGAATAACAAGCTGTGAATCTAAATTCTCCATAGCTTCTGTCAAGGCAGAAGACCGTGTCATGAGCATCAAGCCAGCAATCAATTCTACTCTCTGCTGCAGGGTTGCCAAAGCACGACTTCCAGCCCAACTGGACTCAGCACCTTCATCTTGCTGGATCGCGCATTAGGGACACGCATTCTGACCTTGTCATGGCTGGCCAAGGTTTTGAGAAGTGGACGTGTGCGCACGGTGGAGCGCAGGGAGTAGCAAAACGCAGTTAGGTATTCTCATGGTCCCTGGAAGACGGAGCGCACAAGTCTGCCAACAGCATCCAGTGGAAAACTAAAACTGTTTAGGAGGACAGGGATAGAATTCAAAGACCTCGCTAAGTCGGAGAAATAGTTGCAAATGTTACACATGGGAAGGTGAGAATGAACAAGAGACAGACAAGGATGATCCTTGTGGGTCCCTTCCAACTCAGATATTCTATGATAAGGAGATGAACAAATTACAGGCTTTCAAACAATGGGCTGTCTGCCCCCAAACAGCAGGACTGTAGACAAGGATGTGGTCTATTATAATCCCCCAGAAAAACACCACATTTCCTGGTGTGATGCTATTGCATAGAAGGAAAAATTACATTCTTAAGTGTATTTGTCACCGGAAGCATTACAGAAGGTGACTACTCTGTTCTGCTTGCCTGATGACTTGCCAGCTGGCATGCTGTCATTCAAATTTGAATGCTTCTTTAGGAAGGGAACAAGTTAATCAAGGCAAGTCTGCACTAAACTGCAGGCCAGTTTTTTTCCTAACCTATGACAAACTGGATTTAATTTGCTAGCGTGTCACTGATCTCTTTTAAATGGGAGCCATCTGAAACACAAAGCATTTGTGGGGAGGACAGCAATTTTTAAACCCAAAAGCAGGAGAACACCAAAAAGACCCCCACACATACCCCAAACACTCTTATTTTGCAGAGAGGTTAACAGGAGAAGAAACAATGACGGCTGGAGTGGTAAGATATTGGGATGCTCTATGGGATATGGTAAGATATTGGGATGCTCCGCTTCCATGGAGCCTCCAGACAACAGATTGAATTCTGCCCCCCTCCAGGGAGGCATTTTTATTATTTGGAGGATCTCCAGAGCAGGATCTTCAAAAAGCTAAACCCTTCCGTATGACCCACGCGCTCCTCCCTTCCTCTCATGCCAGAATCCTTTCTGCGCCACCTGCCCGAGACCTGGTATCTCAGAGAGGGCAGTGGCAGCACACCAGAACAGTCCTGAGCATTCCCTTCCATGCTTCTGAGCACAGTTTGCTAACAAGAGAGAAAACAGCCGCATAGCTCACAAAACATGAACAGGGAACTGTCTCACTGGCACCCACTTGACTGACAAGATAAGCTCACTGCACCGATTTAACCAACCCAGTTTCTCAGCATATCGCGTTAAATCAAAAAGACCCGACTGCGAACCAAAGGGCAAGCTCCATTTCAAGTCTCATTGTGTTAAACATTGCTTCCTCATGGCAAATAAATGGGAACATTAAGTCACGTTCCATGGGAATTCCTCTGAGTTTATGAAGCAGAGTTAGATACTGCAGCATTTGCAACAGGTAAGATTAGAGTTGAACAGGCTGGTCTTTGTTCTGTAAGAACTTGCTCACCTTCCCATGAGATGGGGAAATACCACTGAGGGTAAATACAGTGGTATATAATAGTTCAGAAAGCTAGTAGTTAGTTTCAGATTCTCCAGCATGGTTGTTAGCCATATCTACTAATCAACTTTAATGCAACAGCTTGTACAACCACAGCTTTTTTTGTAGTAATCTTCAGTATTTATGGAACAATAACTATACCAGCTACACTTAAATGAAGTTTCTTAATTTTACTCAGGGCAATGGGAGTCCAAGTACTTGCTGCTTTCATGTAAGGTGAAAAGGCCTTATAAGAACTTACGTGGAAGTTTTTCTGAAGAGAGAAAAAGTACTTTGAGGGGAAGCCAAGAATAATTTTGAAATGAAATTGGAAAGCTAAAGACTCTTCTGGATGAAGTTTGGGGGTTGTATGCGTGGGCGGGAAAACCTTGAATACCCAGATCTGGGGAGTCATTCAGAAATTTCAGTTTTGGCAAAGCAGGTTGAATTTTCAGAACAAAATCTCTTTTCTCCACCCAGGCATACACAAACAAATCACAAGAAAGCTGATCTATTGAGTTTGATTGTGCAGTCAGGTCACTTGGCTCTTCTTTACAGTTAAAGATGAAGATAATCCTAGAATGTGAATTCAAACTTATTTAGTTTAGATATGTAGAAGATGTCATACTAAATCACATGCCTATTTCAGTTTCCTTAACCAAAGCCTGATATATCTTCTATCAGCATACAATAAAACTGAATAGCAGGCACCTGTGTGAAAAGCTGAGAAGCAGCCATGGCTGCATTTCAGTTCTTTATCTAAGGTCAAGCAGCATCACCCTGCATGCCAGAAGATTGTGAACATTTCATGCAGGTGTGGGAAGTGTGCGTTACCCTACATCTCTAAGCACCCTTGTTCCCAGATGAGAAGATCTCAGCTGCAGGCACCCAACGCTCCCCACCTCTGGTCAGCTCTGTTCAGGTCACATTAGTTCCTCAGTGAAATAGCAAAGCCAGGCAAGTGCTCTTCCCAGGAATGAATGAATAAAGATCTTTCTTCACTAACCAAAGTTTCCCCAAACTCTTTCCTAACATACAAACTGTATCATTCTGTCTCCAGTTAGGAAGAGATTTAAAAATTGAGACAAATTAGCTTTTTAAAATTTTTTAATTACCCCCCCCCCCTTTTTCTTTTAACATCTAAAATTACCTAGGGGCATCCCTATGTTCTAACTAGGCACAAAGCGATGTAGTTTAAGCCTGAAAGCCCCCTAGATATAACCCTTAGACAAACCCTCTTTCAGTTGGGGAGCTCAGATGTTTTTCATGCAAAACATTTGATCTTACTTTCCCCGAGAGATGCAGGAATGGTTTACTCTCAACACAGACCAAGTTAGGAAGTAGTAAGAGGGCTTAAGGTGTTCTGTTGAAAAAGCTAACATTTGCTTTAAAGACTCTCTGATGCTGTGCAAAAAGAATATCTGTGTACAAGCAACAGATCTCTAAAGAACAAACACACAGCCAGTGACAGTAGACTCGGCACGGCACGGCTGGATGAGCCGCCTGCCCTCGGTGAATGTTAGGACGGATTTAAGAACACAGACTGCAGCAACAACAGGTCCTTTGTATCTAAAGGATAAACACAGAGGGAAGCTGGAGGCCACTGGATCAAACTCTTTCATACACGGACTGTTTTGTCATGACAACCATTGCATCCAATTAAATATAAAGAAGTTGCGAGACTAAGGCTTTGCACATGGAGTTTAAAGAAAACCCCACAAACAACGCTCAAATAAGCTTTGCCTCGCAAAGTCAGAGTTCAGAATAAACCAGACCATTTTTGTGGTCTTCCATCAGAAACATCAGCATGGGGTCAAGTGCAGATATTGAAATTTAAGCTCTTAAATTTTACTCTAGTTTCATAGTCTTTCAAAGCAACCTAACATCTCTAATACTTATGTCAGTCAGCTTCATAAAGCAATATGATCCTTTCGCTACTCCCACAAGAGAAAAGAAAAATACCCGAGTATCTCATAGTCTTGATCCAGAATAAAAACACCACTTCATATCTATGCTTGGCATTTACATTTGGAAACAACAGGCACGCACCAATTTACACAGCAGCTAAACTTCACAGTACCAACTTGCAATAAACAGGGTCCGAAGGCATGAATAATCTAAAGAAAAGCTCTAAGAGCCTCAGAGCTTTCCCTGAATACAAGCACTAATATTGACACCTTTTATGCCAATGCATATGCAGAGGTACAGATTCTAGAGAGCAGTGTGCACAACGTAAAGGAAAAAAAAACAAAAAGTAATTCTGAAGAGTCCAAAATCTGCCAGATACTCACCTTAAGACTACGCAACAACACAACCTGTCAGCACTCAACGCCTTTTCAGTAGACCCTGTATGAACAATACTAGCACAAGATATGATTGTTCTTCTGAAGTGGAAGAATGGCACATTAGATTGGAGTAGAATGGGCTGTGTGAACACAAGGAGAGGTTGTGACTTACTCTTTCAAGACTATGCTCTGAGAGTCTGAGGAGACCGAGAACCATCCGACTGTTGGAGAAACATTTTCAACAACTGCACTCTTCCCAGATGTAGACATCACAGGAGGCAAAGCAGTATTTTGCATCAGACATGAACTGGAAAAAGCTTGCATGGAATAATTTCCATACAAGGATCAACTAAACTGGTTAGGACTTCTCAGTTTGGAAGAAAGTTAACAAAGGCTAGGACTTAAGAGCATATAAAGTCATGAGTGACATGAATAGAGTGGACAAGGACTGAGTATTCACTGCCTGTAACAACAGAAAAAACAGGGGGGCATCAAAGCTGGTCAGTTCTGAACGAGAAGAAGCAGTTCTTCAAACAGTGCTGTAGCAAGGAGTTTTGTAGATAACTTTTCAAACATCATGAAGGTTATCTAGGACAGCCTCACTACAGCATACCGTGGATGCTGGAGTTCACGTGTTTTCAAGGGGAGACTGGACAAGTTCACAGAAATCCATTTAGTAACTCATTATATAGGCACTTTCAGCCTCCAGTACCTCAGCAGCTCAGAGGAAGGCAATGGTGCATATCTTTCATATACTCTTCCTTAGGCATCAGCCTTTGGCCAACAGCAGAGGCACAGTATTAGGCTAGAGGGGCTTTCCACCTGACCTGGCAAGGCCAGTCACATTCTTATAGAAGTTAAAGTGCAGGAAGAACATGAACTGCATTTACTTAAGGAAAAATAGCAGTGTAACATGTCACACAAATCCACGTAATGATGTATGATCATTCTGCATTCTAGTTATGAATCCATTGTCAAAGAAGGATTTATTGAGTTGATACCTCATCCTTCTGTTTTACCTGTTCTGTAGTCAGGCTCTTTATCTTGTGGACTTCGACGGAACACATCACATGGCATTTGCAAAATTTATGAGTGGGATTATATGATGTGATCGCCTGCGATAGCTTGCCAGCCTGATCTACGTCCTATTCACTACAGTGCTTACACTTCCCAACAAGGTACTTTAAACAGTATGCAACAGGTACTATTTGCTCCCAGATAAAGATAGGTAGGCCATTGCAAGTCCTGGAATGTCAGCTAATCACAAACAGATTGCTCTTGCAACATTATAGATAATACAGGAAAAATTATTGGAAAGATTGGTAATATACTCCTTTCTGACTCCTAAAACAGCTTCTGAGATGAAACTTCACAGGCCCTTCACTACTGAAGCATGATGTCAAACAAATACATACTAGTGATTCACGAAGGGCATACAAAGCACAGTGGGGGCAGAAAAAGTAACTTTGGAAACTCTGCCTGCAAGGCTGTATCATTTTTTTAAAGTGGAAAGCTATTTTCTCCAATGCTGAGATCACTATACATCAATTATACAAACCCACCTGCCAGTTTACACCACATAGTTTGTGCATCAGGAACATTGTATAATCGCTTATCTGTACAAAGGCAAAAAGTTAAGCCAGCTAAGCTTTCACGATTAAAGTGTATTCAGTGAGGTGTTAAAGAATAACTTCATCTCCCACAAAGAACTCTGAAACCCAGATCCTACAATACAGACTTTGAAGTCCTCTGCTGGGCCAGACAGGCTAAATACAGGCAGCCCAGTACAAGTGTGAGATTCTTTAATCCCTACTTCTTCACTTAGTGGGCAGCCCCCAGATCTGTTCTATGCATCTGCAGAACGCTGGACTCTTGGCAGAACTGAGAAGCTCCGTTCTGCTCAAGGTTCACCAACTGGATGTCCACACACTCACACGCCAGTTAGAATTGCCACAGTGAACGTGGACATTTCCACGCAAAAAATCAAGAGAGAAAGAGACTGTGTTAGCAATGTCTCTGTTTTACACAATAGCTAGAGCACTTGCTCATGAAAATTGTAGGGAGAATCAAGTGCACAATAATCCTCTCATAGGGCAATTCCATACTCGCATCTCAAAGCTAGCAGAAGGCTACAGAACTTGTATAAGGGGTCCTAGCACCTCTTCCTTGGAACCTACACAACAGGTGGGCAAACACAACAGTCACTGGTATTAACCAGGAGTTTCTCCTCCTCACCCAGAAGTTGAGTCCTGCATTTCAGTTCTGACTCAGAATTTTTATTTTAATTGACAGCTGACAGTGTCAGGTGCTTATCAGTCCCAGCTGAGCACATGCTACTCACACTCTCTCAAAGATGAAAACAGATAATACTTTCCATTGTGAAGCAGGGTCAAGAAAAAGAAACAGAGTCTGGATCTGAACAAATGAGCACTGGGGAGGCGATATGGTTAGCTGTTGCACCAAAAGCTAAGCCTTCTTTCTAGGCTCGCATAGTAAAAATTTTCTCCCCTTCCCAGAAGGAAAAAAACCCTGTGCACTGCTCAGTAAAGGCCCGAGACTTCAGTTGCTTCAGCAGAGCGATGTATTTCTCGGCTCACAGACTAAATATTACCTAATGCTGAAACCAGGTTTCAAAAACAAGAACACAACACAGCCAAGATGTATTACTTAACAGTGTGCAGTGTGGTTCAATGATCTTAGGCAGCATTGCCTTCCTTCAAGGTCAATTGCGCGATTATGGGATTTACAGTGCACATAAAGCTCTTTGGACACAGAGTGCCAAACAAGAATGACACTGATGCAGGAATCTTCAGTGGTCATCAAGAAGAATTACTCTCAAGAAGTCATGATATATCACAGCTTTTTTTTTTTTTTTTCCCCTCTCTTGTGGACAGAGGAAGATGTTCACATGGGCAAAAGGAGAAGAATCGGAAGACTCATCTCCCCCCTCTGCCCTTTCAGAAGGCTGAGAAATTCTTTAAGTACTAACATTAACAGTTAACACCCTTGATTTCTCTGCAGCAGCTAAAGAGAACAAACTGACCTCAGAAATGCTTATTCAGCTCACACAGTAATTTGGATTTTGGAACAATTATGAGCTCATTCTCTTATAACTTTAGCCACCTGTGAACTACTCCTTTTACTATTAATAGAATCCTTCACCTTCCTTTTGCAGCCATGAGTAGGACTTTGCACACTTGGTAAATATAAACTTCTTTCTGTTTTGTTCCAGAGCATACACCTCCTGGTACCAAGTACACTAAATACTGTATCATCTGATGTATTGCAATTTGTGCTTACAGGGAAAGGAAACGTCTTATTCCTGACTAAATCTATAGCTATCCATAGGCTAAGAGTATTTTAATTACTTATGAGCTCTAAAGGTTATATGTTTTTTTTATTTCAGTACAGTTATAGCAATCTGCTGTGAAGAAATTGAAGATAAAACTATTATGTGCAGTTAGAAGATACACAGTCAAGAACAAATTGGGAAGATCTGGGAAATATCAGTAATTATTATTTGTATTTAGAATAAGCTCCTGTTGCTCTTCTGGCTGGCTTATGACAAACTTCTTGGATTTTAATGCCATAAGGCATTCAGACAGCAAAAGGTTTGGCAGAAGACTTGCATGCTGTCTTCATGTTCATTTTCAGAATGCATGTATATTCACCAGCAAGCAGGTATGGAGGACTCGTCTAACCACTTAATGCCAAGCACACACTAGCACATTAGTAATAACACAGGACTGAGAAAAACCTTTTGAGTCATCAGTTGCAGTTCCGCACTCCTACAGGCAGCAGCACTAAAACGTCTTTGTCAGACTTTATCTTAAGGGGCGTTAAGTCTTGGAATAGTCCCCTAAAAAGACCAAGGGGGAAGGGAGGAACAACAGGGAAGGGGAAAGCAACCAAAAACGTAACTGCTCTAATGTTTAAAAGTCTCCTAAACGACAAGTCTTGCTTAAAGCAGTTCTCCCTTCTCTTTGTCATTTAAACCTTTTATATTTTAAACATGTGAAAAAGGAGGTAACTTAACTCTACCAGGCTAAAATGCCAAGCACTCTTTGTGAGGAGGTTGCTTCCAGTCATCCCAAAACCCTCCTCTAGGTTTTGCTTTGGATTTGTGCTTTCTGGACAAGGATGAGAATAGCAACTTATCTTCAAGGAAAGATCTCACTAGCACCTTCTATTAATGCTTTCCATTAGAGAAACCCCCCAGACTGCAGACCAAAGGACAAGACAGTCATTCTGTCAATGACTAATCCACATCCTTCTATCCCATGTACTGAGGGAACTTTTCTTCACCCCTCCAAGTTTAACTATTGAAATGGGACTTTACTACCTCAGTGCCTTTACACCCCTTTATATGGTGGCCCTCTGCATCAACGATACCTCCCCACCACCAGCACGGTATTGGCAGATTTCATTGGCATGCTCAGCTTTCTGAACACAGGCCATTAGTAAACATATTAGAAAATGGTGCCTCTCGATATTATTCACCTGTGTTCTCTTCAGCACCAGAAGCTGTTAGACTGCATTTACTGTTCTCCGCTCTTTAGGGTGTCATATACATGCACACAAGTATTAAAGGTTCTTGTGTGACACTACACCAAATGCTCTGCTGCAAAGCTGACTTCGTTTCTTGTGAGGCTTTTTTTCCCTAAGAGAAAAAAATCCACCTTCAAAAAAAGTAGCAGAGAATGCCGATAGGTCAGATCAAATTAACAGGTCTATAGAACAGAGATCACATTTCCTTCTCCTTCTGTAAGTAATGTTCGTTAACCCACAGCCCTGCAATTCTATTTATTAGATTGGTTTGCTTTGCAAAAGGATATAATCCAGCTAAAATACTGTCCATGTAATGATTCAAACAGAAATAAACTAATACCATTCAGATGTAGGAAAAATGCAGTGAGCACACAGGCATTCCAGTAGTGAAAAGATGCAAGGCTGATCAAATAAGTTTACTGATCACTTCACTTATCTTCAGATAACAAAGCAAGATTTGGACAACACGACATCTCTTGTGTTTCCTTATGTAATAATTCACCATCTGTGAAACCTAATGAACTACTGTACAAATTAGATGGAAATTAAGCATCTGAACTGTTGATGAACTCCCAGCTATAAACCCTTATGAACAGGGAACAAGAAGTTATACATTTATAGCTTACCTCAGAGATCTTGTTATTATGCAACTGTTATACAGGGCAGAATGTCTGTGTTAAATTATACACTAACATTTGCCTTTATTATCAAAAAATTTATTTTATTTTCTGGAAGGTTGCTAAGATTTGAGCACTGCAGACGTGCATCAGATCCAACTGATTACAACTAAACGCTACCACAGAATCTGGAATACATTTGGCTTTCTAGCACTTCACTATGGTAAGCAATTAAAATACAAAATCACTAATGTTCTAATGTTAAGTGGACTTAATTGTTTACTGTGAAAGACTAAATTCCCATCATGATCTGTAAGCTTTCTGTGTGCATAATTTGTTAAAACAAAAGCCTTATACAGAGGTTTACCTTAGTTGTCTTAGGGGTAGGGGAAAGGCGATTGCCAAAACTTTGCTTTCTGCTTAGAAATATTTTAAGATGACAACTGATGACCAGCTTGTCAAACTGCACCCACATCAGCATGAGGTCTGCCAAACAACATTGTATTTACTTATGCCAGGCTGACAAGACACATGCAAACAATTGGAGGTAGTAGGTATTTAGTACCCATACGTTTGACCTATCAGAAACTAAAACTGCCTCCCTGTGTTTCCTAACAGTTCATGCTATCATTCCTCACACATGCCAAAGGCTGTTATCATGCTCTTTCTGAGCACAGTTCTGCCTCTTGTACATCCTTTCCCACTGCACCCTGCAAACTGATAGGAACCCTATTTAGCTGTATTATGAACAAATGAGCTGGGTTGGAAGGATCCAATTCACTGTCTCAGTCTGAAGCAGTCAGACCAAACTGTTTTACTAAAATAACCTCAGCAAAATTCCCCTTTTCTATTTCCAGTAAAGTGGTAGTCAGCCCCGCTGAATAGAGGATTAAATGCAGATTGCAGAAAGAAGTGCTTGTATTACACAAACTATTGACAAAGAGTCTTCTCCATAAATTCCAGCCAGTAGGTCACCTCTCAACAAATCATTAGAGTACAGCTGTAAACCTCCTTCCACTGGGGAAGGACATTGTTGACCTTTGTTATTCACTGGCTAGTCAACCAAGAAACAAACAAAAAATCATCAACTGTGAAAAAATATGAACATAACCAGACCAGGTAAAATGATAAAACTAGCTGTATTTTTTTTTTTTTTTTAAAACAGATTAAAGATTTTTTCCATACCTATCCATGGCTTCCAGTACAACTTTGTCCTAAACTAAGCTGTGGTTTTCAAGAAAGCACCCTGTATTTAGCAAATGGCTAATAATACAAGGAGATATTATTCACACACAAACACAAAATTTTACATCCATGCTGTGTAAATCACTTATTTTCTCCCCCACCTGCAGAAGGGTCCTTTCAACATACACTTCTGTATGCTGTAATGCATCACCTCCTACTGTTTAAATACATCCAGGGAGACTAAAGATTTAGCAGTTCTTAAAAGGACTGAGTGCATTACTTTTTTTGTAAGTTTACAGGAACTGCAGCACAAGATAACCTAAGCACTCCTTTGTTGAAGAAAGTTAAACTAAGTTTAATGTTATGCTGGTAGAACATCTATTGCTTATTACCATAAAGCTTGCTTACTCCCATTCCACAGGGTGTAGCTAATAATCATGCAACTCCTTTACTGCACTGCATTTTAATAAGTACTTCCTCTGTAGAAAACAGACAGCAACAACAATCTGTTCTGATTACGGTCTTCAGAGTTCAAAAGCATGTCTGCTCCAGTGACTACTGAAACCTCTGCACGAGGCAGTTAGCTCCTCAAGAGAATTATTGTTTCTAACTGGCAGAGTGTAGCAGATTTTAAAACAAAACAAAAACCATTAGCAAAACTCTGGGGGGAGGGACCTCAAAAAGAATAAAAAAAAGGAGGAATAATTTAAAAAAAGCTAAGTTTGAAGACAGACAAGTTCAATTTAAGAAGTTTCCTCTTTTCGTTTTCCTTTTTTTTTTTTTTTTTTGATAATGACTAGAAGAGACTACCTGGCAACACACCCACCAGTAGCACCGTGGTGAAACGCATTAAAAGGCCCAGGGATTTAGCTTTTAATCGCGAAAAAAAAAATACGTTTATCCTACGCTTACAGACAGATACACGTTTCGTGCGTATAAATACACGCCGCTACTAAATGGAAACCAGCGCAGTTTTCGCCATCTCGGACGAGTGGAACCCCCACCAGATCTCGTCGTTCGAGAGCCGCCGGAGAGGTCTGTACTCCCTAACGCGGGAGCGTTTCGGGAGGCAGAGCAACCACCGCCGGGCCTCCGGCGGCTCCGTTCCCCCTGCCCCGCTCCCGCAGGGCGGCTCTGCTCCCAGGGAGGC
>VXAA01004161.1:0-29612 GCA_013399115.1 Anseranas semipalmata | reverse complement strand
GGCCGGCGTTTGCCGAGCCGGAGGAAGGCTGGGGAAGGCGGGCGAGGTGTCTGCGGGCTGTAGGGGAGGCTGCCGCGCAGCACTCGCCCAGGGCCCTGCTGCCCCCGCCTCCAGGCCGGGCTCCCGGGCGCGGGAACTTGTTAGGGTTACGTGTAATGGTGCGGCACGGAGGCGTCTTGGGTTTTATCGCTGGTCTGCAGCAGATGCTGTGTTTCTAGAAGTCCAGAATCAGATGCGATTACTTAAGACGGAGGATGAATTTGTGTATTAAAGCACATTTTCAGCAAGAAAGAAAAGTTTGAAAATCCATCTCAGCTCAGAAACTAGAAAGCAACAAGACTTTCAGTTGGCTGTGCTCTTGCATCAAGACAAAAAAAAGATTGTGCAACTAGCCTAACAATTTGTAGACACGCAAAGATGACACACAGTCTGTGTCTCTGCCCCTTGTTCCTTGTCCTTCTTCATCCATAAACACGCTCCTGCTAAGGATAAAGTACCAGTGAGCTCTCTAGAGGCTGCTGGCCTCCCACAGCATCTCCTCGCTTGGCTGGGCATAAGAGCAAATCGTATTTACATAGTCATGGGCAACAGGCTGTGGGACACAGCTCTTCCGGTGTGCCGGCAATGGCATGTAGCTGAGCTGTAAGATTAAGGAAATCATGCAGCCTGCACCCAAGCTGCTGCCTGCAACATCCCCATTTCAAGCGCCATATGGCTGTTTGGTGAGAAAAGGCTTAGGACGGGAATGGGGAGCTGCAAAACAAAGTGAATAACGACTTGTAAATGTAAAAGATATAAGGCAGAGGAGACCCTGGAAAATATCAAGGGATGGTAACAAAAAAGACAGCCCTGCATTAGAGAAGATCCAAATGATGTCCTCCCTCACAGACTGCGCCAGGCAGCAACTGGAAGTGCCACATTCAAATGAAAGAATCATTACTGCATCAGCTATGTGAGAGAAAGGGGAGGGGAGCGGAGTCGGAGACTGACAGAATTTGCGGCTATACTCCTTTCCTGTTGCATGATCCTGGGGATTAGAGGAGGCTTTACTGTCAAAACTGAGCCAGGGGTGTGGCAGCTTGCAACAGCAGGTGAGAAAAAACAGTCTAAGCTAAATGGCTTCTAAGAAAGGTTCATGGGATAAAACATATTTGGGGAACAGATATGGCCTCCATTTTCAGATGGAACAATTCCACTGAGATGTACTTTCATCAGGTTAATTTAACAAAATATGATTTGTGAGGATACTTTCTATACTCTTTTAAGCAGTAAGTTTATGCTGGGATTCATGCCTTATTCAGTAGGATGGTAGTGGACATAGACCAGACCAGAATATCACTGTTTTGGGTAGACTGCCAAGCACAAGAAACAACTGTTCCAAATAAGGAATACCTAAAGAACCCAGTTTTTGCAGCTCTCACTCAGAACCCTAAGCGGTGTTCTTGAGTTATTTTGTGGGGGGCATATGGATGCAAAAAACATATAGATGAGATATTTTCATTCCTTAATGTTAACATCCATATTTTGGCTTGATTGGAGAAAGAAAAGCCAAAACATGTTTGTGTCTGCATACCCTAGAAACAGGAAATTTTGTGTGGATTTAATGGGAATCCCATTCTGATCCTGGGAGATTTCCATTCCCCAAATCCTTTCCCGTCTGTAGCTCAGCATGGGCTTGGAGACCATCAGCCAGGGGCTCCATGACGCCTCATTTGAGAGATCCTAATCTCTTCAATGACTCGAATCAGTCAAGTAAGCTTGTTTCCATGTTATTTATATACCCACGCTTAACCCCCTGAATTTTTATTACACTTACCATTGCTTCCTAATCACACACAGGTAAAGGCAAAAGGAATTTAGATGACTAATAATTAAGTGTGGCAACATACAATCTTTAGGTTCCTGTTTGCCACAGCACATAACCCTGTGCCATTCTCCCACAATCACCTGCAATATATGGGGAAAGATAGATACCTCAGTGGTATCCATAACTACCGGCTTACTCAACACTGCTCCACCCAAACCCAACCAACAAGAACGTGTTGAACGTATGCAGGCAGAATTGTCTTCTGTGGAAGGAGCCAGAACAGTTGCCAGGTTGGAGCACACGTTAGAGACCCTTAGCCTCCCTCCTGGGGCTTTTGCCGTGTGTGAGGTGCGTTTTCAAACCACCTTGGCTGCAGAGCACTGGTGACTTTAACTAAACTATCGTTTTGGCAGGGTAGCAAGGTGTCTCTGTTACAGTAAGAAACTCTCTTCTATAGCAGGGTCCCTGAGCTTCTTCCTTTGTGTTTCACTCCCCACCTCCCCCCAAAAGGGATGGGAAGGTATATAATGTTATCCCCTTCTTCCCTTTTATACAGAAGTCTATCCATCCTTTGCAGATGTAGTACAGCCAGTCTAGCTCCTGTCTCCAGAGAGAGGATGAAAGCCCTCAGTTCTCCTGCTTTCCCGAGAGTGTCCTCACAGTCAGCACACTGAAGTTTTGGAGCCTGGGCATCGTATGTAATACTGATAGGCACTGGCTAAGAATGCTTACAGACTGAATCCCCTTTGGAGTCTGGGTTGGGGAACATCGGAGCAGTCATGAAATCAACTCCCATCAAGGGAGTCTAGGGCAGAAATAGAAATATGAAAAAACATACAAATGTAGAAGCTGGGGTAATTTTCATATGAAAAAATCTATGGTTACTTCTAGATTTAGGCATTGGCTAAGCAGGAGAGAGCTTTTATAGCCACCCTAACTACAGAATTTTCTGTCAGACCTCACAATCAAACATAAGACCCAAATCAAAATGAAGCCTGTAAGTTAGAGGATTAAGAGCTGCTCTGATCCAACACTTCACCTTCTTTATTAAGAGGATAGCATTACTAACAATTTACAGGAATTACTAAAGCAGAGGAGGTGCTGAAAGGACCTAGATTGCTCAGCAGGTCAGTAGCAGAACCCAGTTTCTGTTTTCTTCCCTGTAACAGCTCCTGTGCTTTACTGCCCTCTAACCAAACTGTATTTTAAGATCCTCATCAAGCCTGCCTTCCCTGTTTTAAGGAGAAGACCCATTTAATTTTGCTGTTCTACTTTAACTTGTAATAACGTTCCAACTTGATGTAAAGCATTTATGAATTCAAAGAATTTGCCAGAATTTTCTCAAGAAAGTCCTACCATTATAAAGTGGCTTTTGCTTAACAGGTTTGGCACCAGCCAGGTTTTAGTCAAAACTTCCTAAGCTTGATCATCCTGGAACTGGGAAATATGGAATCTTGTGTCCTAAAACCACCATTCTTGGTCGCTCACGCAAAATCACTGGTCTCAACTCGAACTCCTCCTTTCTCCATATAGGAAGCTTTACCCAGGTTTAGAATTTTTGACAAGGTCGGAAGAGTTTTGCAGCATCTCTGGTGATTTGTTTGCAGTTTTACTCCAGGGCTTTTCTACTAACCGGAAATTTAGAGTAGCTAACTCTGTCCTCTTGACAACTGTGCATTCAGTATAGCAGGTAAAAGAAAGGATACCACATTCTGAGCCACTTTATATAGATTTAAAGAGATTTGCTCTCACCTAGAACAGTCAAGAGGATGATTTTCTTTGTCAGTTGCAAGAGCTGTAGGAGGAAAAGGAATCATATGGTATTATTGACAATGGCTTCTTTTTCACTGTGCATGACTGCAAATAGGCAGCTTATTCCCCATTACAATTCCTGAAATATTGGCATTACAATTCCTGAAATGTCACACTTCAGGCAGCTTGGCCAAGGATCTGGTGAGTTCTAGTTCTGCCTGAACTGAGAGCTGCTTCCTCACTACCCACACTGAGCTTATTGAAAACCCGACAAATTCAGGTCACGGTGGACCAGCATTTTCTGACAAAGCACTGTTGAGATTCTCCAGGTTTCTTTTGAAGGGGATATACAAGGTAAAAGAGCTGAAAGCTTGTTCCTTGTTTTAGGTTGTTCCTAAATGAGAAACTTCTGCCAAGTTCAATCAATGCATTTTTCCAGTAAGCGTGGGTTCCCACAAGTCTATTTTGTACTAAGAAATGGTTAGGTAAATTCAGGCCTGGAAATAAACCCTGTTAAATGATCCAATAGTTACATGCTGTAAGACCCTTATCTTTGCATTAGTTTTATTTTCCAGCTGCATCCACAAGTGTTCCTTGAGATTACATGACCCTCTGGTTGACCATCATGGAGCTGTATGGGGACATGGTAGGTGAAGGCAGGTTTAAACATACGTGTGATCAGGGAAGGAAAATCTATGGTAATCATCTCTGTAAATGAAATCCACGGTGAATTATTGATCTTACCAATAAAGGTAAACAAACAGAAAAATTAATGAGAGTTTTGTGAATGAGAACAATCACTTCACAAAGCATTGTTTAAAAATGCATAAAGTGACAAATGAAATTCACGATGTACTGAATTTGTGGAGATTATACCACACATGTAAATCCAGCCATGTTTGTCCAAGATTTGAAGCAAATGCTTCAGCTTTTACGTCTCAAAATGAAATAATGATCTTAATGCATACGATAAGAAAGGAAAGAGGAAGGGAGTTCCCCTGGATAGGTAATCTCTATTTTACCTTGATATCTTCCTTTGTGCTTTTTTATTTGGAGTCTGATTAAAAGCAGAGCTCGGTGCCATATATTGCAAATCCCCCCCTGCAAGTCTGAACTCTTTCTACAGGGACCAGCTCTTTTACTTAAAAAAAAAAACACCAACAAAAAAACATCAAACCAGAGATGTATAAAGATAGTGTGGACAAAAAGAGCAGGTCAAATAACATTGACTAACTCAGTTCATGTGCTTCACAAATGGGGCACAGATGTGTGCTTACAGCAGGTGTGAGTAGTAAAGGAGGTGGAGGCAAAAAAAGTACTTACTGGTTGATACAGAGAAAAAAAATTAACCAATCTACATACAAGATGGTATTTTTACTCCAGGTTGTTTTATAATTTTATATACTGCTGACCTTTATATTGCTCTCACTGTGGGGATAAGGCTGTAAGAGTTCAAAATACAAATAATAAGCTATTTCAACTTAACTAAGAGTGCCAAAATTCAGAATTTCAGGGCTAAAATAAGCATGCAGAATAAAATGTACAATTAATGGATATCAAGTACATTTTCTTTTCCTGTGATATCATACTGACTCACAGCTTTTAAGATCAGAAGGACCATGTTGTTTGACTTTCAGCGTAAAGTAAGCTGTTGGGTTTCACCCAGTGATTCTCAAATCAAGCCTATAACATTAGAAAGCCCTTAAATCCCAGACTCAAGAATGAGTGACAGTGATTCTACCACCTTTCCAGTTCTCTGTGGCCAAGTGCTCTTTCAGTATAAGTTGTGGAAGTTGTTTGCATTGACTGGTAATTTTATTTCTCATTCCACTCCAGAAGATGCGCTATCAATAATGCAGTTTGCAGTTAAATACTGAGCCGAGATAAAATATCTAGCATGGTTCTTGCCTCACCTAAGCCAGTAATATAACTATGTCATAACTATGACATTTGGTGCCAGCTATGACAAAAGAGTGTTTTCCCGCATTTTTCCCTTATTCAAACAGGAGGAATTGCTCGATGCAGAGATTACTAGGTAAAGCTTAGAGAGTCCCAGTTGTCACTCTACCCTATTTTTCCACTCAGGACCATCTCTTTCAGATGTTTTCTCCGTATTTTGCCTAGTCTCAAATATTTAAGTGCCCTATGCAACAAGACCTTTCCCCCTTTGAACATTATCAATTAGGTTTACTTTGTAGCGTAAGATTGGTTAGCCTTAAAAATGCATCAAATAACAAGAGAAATAGAAAATAAGTAATACTGGGGTTGCTGTTTACTACTGGTATTACATTAACCTTCCTACTCTGCATCACTTGCTTCTGCTGTAGAAAAGAGCATTTCAAAGCAACATTAGGAGCAAAAGCTCTTTCTGCTTCACTCAGGACTGCAGCTGTCCAAAGGCAATTCAGTCTGCACAGGGAACAATCTGAAGAGAATATACAATGGAGGCTTCTCTTGCAGATAAAGGAGGGCAATTTTGACCTTGGTATATCACAAGGAAGACACTAAGCTGGAGGCTGAAGTACAAGAATCCTCCTGTCTCTTGGGAAATCCTCTGTTTGCTCTGTGATAACACAATAATGTTGAAAACAGGCAGGCACTGATAAATACGTAAGACCAAATACAAGGCAGGTATAAGCAGGGTGACATTGCTAAACAAAGCAGAACACTGCCTACTTTCACCAGACCCAAATTCTAACTCTGATATTTTGTGAGAACTTACCTGGACCTCAATCAAATATTCATTCATGAGAAAAAGCTATTTGTGTTTCATAGCAAACAGCTCATATAAAATTTACAAATGGATACGTATATCCTTAATTAGATTTCAACAACCCTGCTAAACAGGGAGGGCAAACTAAATTCATTTTATGTCAAGGCTGCAGATACAGTCACCTTATCTAATCAGCTCCAGCTGCCTTAAGGCCAGTAACTCAGAAACAAAGAGGCTACCAAACCTAGTAACTTCTGTGAGGCCTCACTGGAGGAGAAGGGGATCAGGTTGATTACTGCTCACCTGCCACACTGAGGCATTCAGGTAACCTGAAACAAAGGGAGTTTTCAGTGCTTCCCAAGGACACACCTAGTTTGTGAAGTAATTACCTCTGACGCATGGCACAAAAGGTAAACACCGAGTCTTGTAGTGTGTTGGCTAGCAACTCCTGAAAACACTTTGGAAAATAGTATCATTAGGCTACCTTTAAAATAGCAGGTGAATTTCACCTGTCTGCAGTAGGTAACTCAGGACCTAGGTACTAATTGAGTACCACTTGAACCTTTGAAATAGAGCTGGAAATAGAGCTGGAGTGCTGCCTCAGATGCAACCAGGATTTCACACAGAGTTGACTTGCTCCTAGGCAGAACGCAGCTCAGCTCTGCGTTTCACTTACTAATAGGCCGATTATCTTTAAAAGGTGGCATGATGAATTGTTTGGTCTCTTCTAATAAAAGACAAAAGTAAGATGAGGGGAAAAATATATTTGATTACACATAACATGTAACCTCATGGTCACCTTTCATGGCATGGTTTCCTCTGCATGACCTCCCAGCAATTGCTAGCAATGCCTTTGGAGTTTTTGGAGTCAGATTTGCTGGTCTGTGGCTCTGTTTTGACCTTCAAGCCTTTACAGTGTGGGAGGAGAAGGGCGAGGTGCTGCTGGACTCCAGAGCAGGGTGTTGTGTCCCTCTATCTGGTATCAGCTGAGGTGAGGATCTGGTGACCCCAAAGCTGATGGTTCATGAGCTAATTGTTTGGTATGTTTAATTACCCTGGTGTCGTAAAAACATTGTAGTTGCAGCAATTGAACATGAAGTAGAGTTTCTGTATCCAAGAAGTTTGTCTGTTTTTCCCAACAATGTCATTTGGCCTTGCAGCCTTTGCTTTGGGTGGCTTTGCACGAACACATGTCTATTGGAGACCTTCATAGACTTGCCTTAGATTATCTCCAAAGCCAGACCCACCTTGATCCTGGCTCTGAGAAAGACCAGGAGCTCAAGAGCTGGAACATCTTGTAGACATGCATGAACCATGTTGGCCCAAACGCATGCATACATGGTTATGTGTGGCACTTTCCTACGAGAAAATGGGTTGCCCTGTGTTGCTCTCCCTGATTGTGGTCTCTCTGCCAGGGCAGACAGGGAGTGAGGTGGAAGTACAATGTCAGCCATGGCTTTTCTTGCAGAGGTCATTTTTAAGGCCAAAAGCTGTTCTCATGCGGATGTGGTTAACGTAAAGGCTTCATAGTAGGCCACACCAGGTAACATGGCCTGGTTTTGACACAGCGTGTTGAAATGCAGACACCCTAGGTGTGACCTCAATTCAGTGTCCGAGTGCTCTGGGCCTGGGGCAGCTTCTTGGCTGCCGTCTGTGCGAAATTGGTCTGTGAGGCCTGTCTGAGAGCCTGTGAGAAGGGCTCTGCCCCCATGCAGACAGGGCAGTCTAGGCCTGAGGGGCAGTTCTGCTGCCCAGCCCTCCATGGCTGCTCTGCAAGGCAGGGCAGCAGCACCAAGAAGAGTGGGAAGACCAGCAGTGACCTAGGTTTGCTTCACCTGCTTAATGCTATGAGACAGGAAAATGCCAAAAGGCCCTTAGATACGACAACAAAACTGGGTGTGCATGTGCAGCTGATTCACGGGGTGGAGCAAGAGCTGGACGTACTTACGAAGAATGCCACCCATGCCTGCGTAGGGACCCCCTCGCAGGAGGTGTGTCCGGGAGGGGTTGGAGGCATCCTGGAGACCTGCAGATAAGCTGCCCCAGGAAAACAATGTGGACAGGACTAACAAGAGCTCTCTCTCGGCCATCGTCCTGCACTTCACCCAAGCTGCTTCTCTCCGAGCGCAACCACCTCCTGCAACGCAGTATGTTTTCCGGTTGTGTTCAAAGCGACAGCAACTCTCCTGATCCTTTTAGGAGACTGTCCCATAAGTGAGCAACGTCTCAGCAAGGAATACTTTTCTATTGTATTATTACCCTTGCTGACATCTAAATCTGCTCTTTCCTTGCATTGCTCTCTACCCTCCACCCTTATTGCCTGAAATAACTGCTCACTCATCACTGTAGTGGGTTTAGCTGTGCTGTATGGATCCACAGAGATAAGAAGCTATTCTTTAGATAACAGCACAGACTCTTGCACAAAGTTCTTTCTTGTCTCAGAGTTCAGTCTGCACCCTTATTTTGAAAAAAGGAACAAAACAAAAAAAATCCTTATGTACAGGAATTATGTTAAAATGGAGCATGCAGTATCATTAGTACGGTGCTTAGGACTTTGAAATAGTGTTGTTGTTTCAGGTAAGATTATGGCAACCATTTCGCCACGGTAGCCAATGGGTAGTATTTGAAATGATCTCTTTTTCTATGCTTCAAGCAGCAATTAAGTATTGTGTTTCAAATGCCACCGCACAGCAATGGTGGGTAAATAATGGCTTAAATAAGAAGTAAGAAAAAGTTTTGTTTGCTTTTGCAGGTGTTAAATTTCAGCAGAACAATCTAACTCAAACAAAGCCCTAAACAAAAGTTACTGGCATTCCTGACTGACAACCTGAGTTTCATGTTAGACAAGGCAAATAATCAAAATTCTCTCTCCTGGCTGTAAAATCTCTAACCACTGATTTTTACCATGGCTGTAAAATTCTGAGATTGTGGTTTTTAATTTCAGGTATAACATTTTTCTTTAAATTGTTAATGCATAGGAAAAACAATTGCAGCAACTACATGTGCCTAAACAATCTATTTCTGTAATGAGTATCCTTAAAGAACCCAGTAAAACTTGCACTGACAAGCACATTGCAGGGTTGAAATGTGAATTTAGGTTATTTTCTTGTTCTTCTAATAACCTGGTTATTCCTCTCTTGAGAAGAAATGCAATGCTATGTATCCAGCACCCAGGCAGATTCAAACTCAGCCTGTAAGCAATCTCAGAACATTAGTAACTGAATCATTTTTAGACCCAGTAAATAATTCTGTGGAACCCATTTATGGCAAACTCAGCTGTAGTGAAACTGCTTGCAGAAAAGAGAATGAAAGCTGCAAGCTGTTTCAATGCAAGCAAGTGATGACTGTAAGTGAATCCCTTCCCACAGGACTCAAACTTGAAGTCCTGCCTCAATGTCAAAGCCCTTCAGAGTCAAGACCAGGCCTGTAACCGAGAGGTTTTGTGGAGAAAATTCCATGACTTCAGTACAGGCTCCCATTGTAATTCTTAATTGGTTACTTTAGATTGCTCTCTCAGCCAACCCTTGTTAATGTGAAATGATAACCTTGAACTGTGTTCGTGGTTTAAGCATTATCCAAAGACCTGCACGCAGCATTCAGGGACAAAGTCAGAAATTCTTTTGCACATGTGTGAGGTCAGAATCAGACTGATTCTGTCAGAGCATAGGATCACAGTAATCCACCTGCTTATGGGCCTTATCAAACACTAGGTTAAGAGTTTGTGCATGCCAGTCTGGAGGTAGTAAGAGTTTACAGGCCTGATGCTCCTTTTAGTCATGGTGCTATTACCTGATTTCTTCTGCAGTCTTACTTAAACACAAGTAGAGGCGGAAGGGCTGAGCTCCCAGTTCTTTGGAAAACTAAGATGACACGAATGGAACAAACTAGAGGTTCAGCAATTATAAAAAATCTGAGGTAATTAGGGGATTTTGAAGTGATGCTCGTCAGAACAGTTGCTCTGTTACTTTTAAGCTCAAGCTAAATGCCTATGTATGTTGTTTGTCCTGGAATGAGAGAGGGGAGAAATTCTTTAAAATAACAGCTTCCTTTCCTTTTAATCTGATCTTCAACATAATGACTTTCAGGTTTCCAGTGTGTTTTTTTTTTTTTCTTTTTCAATGTGTTCTGTTACATATACATTAATTACTGCTGGCCTTTATGTGCATAGACTTCTTTTTCGGGGAAGGCTTGTTAGATGGTGTTTGGTGGCAGTGCTCATGTGAGGGAGGTCAGCCAGATTTGGCTCACACCTAAATAAAAACAAGGAGAGAGAGGGTAAATATGAACCTACTATTTGAATTATTGAAGTTTCTCCTTTGCCCCTCCTTCTAGGCTCATTATGTACACAAGATTTCCAGCTTGGAGCTATGCTCCTCGGCACCCACATGCTGCTTCTTGGGGCCCTCAAAAGCCTGGCTGCTCTGCTCCACTCTGTGATTCCTTTTGCAACCTCCAACCCCAAAGCTGCTTTTTCTCCACTTGCTTGCCCAGTGCCTGCTCTGTTTCCCGTCACAGCCTGTCAACGGTGCCCTTCAAGCCACCCTGCAGTGCAGCTCTTCTTGCCTCTCCCTGTGCCTCCTCGACCCCTCGCTCCTCACCCCAGCTGGGAGCTTGGAAGGCAGCTGCACGGAGGGCCTTGGTTATGCCCCCAGGCGAGGAGGGACAGGAGAAGACAGTGGAGCGAGGCATGAAACAACCCTTCTTGTTCCCAGGAAGGAAGCAGGGTGTGCCTTGTCCTGAATTTGCGTGAAACACGCTCTCACTGGAGGACAGACGGCAACCAGGAAGGAGGTTTGCCAGGTGAGCATTGCTTGGAGTTATCCACCCAGGCCCTGCCACAACGGCCTGGTGGGACCGAGAGTTTTGATCTGTGCAGGTGGTTAATAAAACCATTGCCATAAACAGGGTAAGCTCAATGCAGGTGCTCGGGGCTGGGAACAGACTGCTGCGGGACACTCGAGGACCTTCACTGTTGCAAGCATATGGGGCAGCACAGGCAAGAGAGGAAGGGCCTGCTACAGCAACCAGTAAATATTATATTATCCTATCAGCATAACAAGTCGGTTTACTATTCTTCATGTCTTTTTTTTTCATTAATAATTGATACTCAATTAATACAGCAGTGAGCAGAATGTACCCTCAGGTCTATCCATAAAGGAAGTAATTTATGGCCTGCTTTACAACAGTGCTGTGTAAACACTTCAGTTGCGTTAAGTACTGCATTTCTATGGGAGTACTGGCACATTCAGGTGAGCAAACACAAAACTTTGGAGAAAACCAAGTGCTTTGGGTCCAGCCCAAACTGTGCTACCAGCCTATGGACATGTGAGAGTACAGCAACATTGTTAATGAAAAAATCCAAGAACTGAAAATGATCACAACATGCTCTTTTAAACTCAGTGTTTCTTTTATTTTTACATGACTTCTGCTTCATGCAGCTTGAATACAGCATAAGAGAGACTCCGGGCTTACTCCAAAACTCTCATGAATTTTAGACAGTCAGGATCAGGCACCTGAAAGAGTGAGAAAGGAAACACAAGAGATCATGATTACTTCCCAACATTAGAGTGATTTCTTATAAGCATCTTAAAATATTCTTCAAAAATTGAAAGTATTTATAAATACATAATTGCACAAACCCTCTCTGTGAGAGGCAGATTTTCCTCTATTCTTGTTCCCTAAATCACAGAGCAGGTTTCAAATTTCATTACTCATTTTTTTTTCTTTTTCCACAGGAGTAACACTGCTTGACTAATCTGTATGGGTAAAGCTGACAGACAACTTCTAGTGACTATGGTCTTCAGTAAAAACTGAAAATTTCTGTATGGTGTCTGCACATCGTAAGTCTCCGTGGCATACAAACTGCTCAGTTTTCTTGCAGACGTAGGACCTTCTCCGATATTTACTCTCTATCCTCCCACATTCCAGTGCAATTCCTTTCCCTAATGAGCATGCATACAAAATGACCTCTGTGTTCTCTTCTACAAAATTGTGTACTGTTTCCCTGAACTCTGGAGCTCACATTTTCATGATAAAAGGTGCAGTTATTTTCCTATGCAGCAACATGCGCAACAAGCGACAAGACTGGCTTTGCAAACAGATTTTCAGACTCTCATTAGGTTGCCAAGAATTAGTTCAGTGTGGTAAGAAACCTTTGCATGTGACAAATTCACTTTATTTAAGCACCTTCTTACAATAGTCTTTTAAAAGAGCTGCCTTCTGAATGCAAAGACAGAGACTATTCAGTCTATCAGAGACTATTCTAGTCTCCCTCTGCATTACAAATTGTTTATTAACGAGGCAGGTAGAATCTGATTTTATGCATTTGATCATGAATATGTGTTCACAACTGTAAGCTGAAATTAGCACCTTTCATGACTATAACATCATTCCCTAACTTTCCTCAATTACAAGCTGTTCCTTAACAGTTACAGTTCATTCTCTGCCATTCTGGAGTCTCAGAAAACTGAGCTGCGCACTGCACTGGTGGCCAAGGCGCTGGCAAGACAGAAACTGTATCTACATAATTTTTCAGCACTATTCACAGAGCCTTTTTTCCCTGCAGTAGATGAGTTTCTCAGTGAGCGCAAAACTTCACTGGCATTCTTTGGTGATTCTTTGGTCTTGTGGTGGTGGTAAAACTAGCTAGTTCCAGTAACCTACCATTATGACATCGAAGAGAGAAAAAATACACAAATCAACACCTCTGCTAACAATGCAGTTTCACTATTTTAATGTTGGGGAATGACCTGCATTTTACTTTTGGCACAGGTCCTGATTTAATTCCCGGAGAAGTCAATGAGAGCCTCGAGAATCTGTAAGTTTGCTTCAGGTATAGGGATAAGCCTAACAGTCAAGCTTTATTTTCCACATATCATGTGCTCAGCTTGACTAGGCAGTTGGTATCGTTAGCTTGAAGACAGTAAAATCTGCCTCCAAATAAAAACTTTAGCGAGATCTTAGTTGACAGTTGGTTTTGTAAGTTGATAATAAAGTCTTGATATGGTTAATTGAAGCATTTGGGAGATGTGGATCATTCCAAAACGACTCCTTGAGGAACAAGACTGAAATTATGTTGCCAACTCAGGGACCTTATTATCAGTGAGCCTTGACTCTCCAATCACTGGAAATAGTCTTAAAATTAAGACTATTATTAAACAGGAATTTAGTTTTACTTTTGTTTGCATAGAGCAACTTAAGACACATGACATGGACAGAGCTAACCAGATATGAGGCAGATCTATGTGAAAACTGCAAAATTTACTTTCTGGTCCATCTCAAACTTCTTCCAAGTAAAGACAATTTAGACAAAGTGGGCTTTGTTAAAAATATTTACTGAGGGCGTGTCCTCAAATATATTAACATTCTTGAAAGGACTCTCATAGGTTTCAGTGGACTTTTAATGAAGCTTTGAATGTGAGAAGCTAGAGATTCCCAAATTTTATTGTCTAGATGTGATTATCAGTGATGGAAGTGCCCAGCTCTGTGAAGTGCTGTGTAAAATTTCATAGTACGCTGTTTTATATGGCTTGGTAGTGGTACAGATATGACAGCCTGGGAACCCCCATAGTATAGAATATGGTAATTTCTAAGTGAACTGCCTTCTGAAAGAAGAAAACTTTATTTTAACGAATTGATGGGCAGATGCTGGGAAGAATGCATTTCTCTGTCCTTCCTTCAACAGTACTCCATATGTAAATACACATAAAGCATGATACAGCTCTAAATGCGTGTATAAAAGACATATAGCCAGGATTGCTCTTTAGATTATCAAGTGACCAGTAGCAAATGCTTTGGTTTAAACAATTAAATACTTTTGTAAATAATTAGTTTCTTTAAGCTGAAACAGAAGTAAGTTCTGAAATCCTGCAACAGAAGTTGGACAAACAGAAACAGCTTCCTCAAAGTTTATGTATTAATGTTGTAACTCCACTTGCCAAAAACATGGTCTAAATCAGGAAATGGTGTGAACTGAACCAGTCAAAGTCCAATTAATATTCTACTATAGCTGTTAGTACACAAGACTGTAAGAAGTCTTTCTTCCCTACCTGTGTGCTAAGCACATGATGGGTCTATCCCCTGGCAGATGCCCTCCAGGATTCTTTTGGCTTAGACTTCAGATTAACACAGATCTTGCCTGCACAGACAAATTCCTCTGGGAGATGAAGGGTTTACACAAATGAGTATCATGAGGCTACACCAATATGTTGTTGCATTTTGAACCCATTTGACTACCAGAAGATGCTCTGGCTGTAGAAAACGGGATTTCCCACAACACCCATCTCCACACAGCTTGACTGCTACATCCTCCTGATTACTACATCCAAGAACTTCAGGGATGGTGATTTCCACAAGATTTAAGGGAGGCAATTATCACTGCTTGGTGAGTCTTGTGCTAGGTTTGCCAAGCTAATACTTGTAGTTGCGCCTTTCTCAAAGTGCTGCCTTAGTTGAACAAAGTTTGATTAACCGGACAAAAATCCCCACCCACGTAAGAATACCAGGCAATTAGGTCTTGTCTGTCATCCCAGAATGGGCTGGCACACAGCACTTTCTGTTGAGCACTTTGACCACACAAAACGGCAATCTCGTCTTTCAACTTTCTCAGTGAAGTTTTCTGACCTTATTATCAGGTGCATACTGATATACTAGCAGACCTGCTGGAGACAAGAGGGACTGCAGCTACTGAAAACATATCCTAACCATAATCACAAACTGTTTCTATAAATACAGAGTATGAAAATAACACATCTTTTATCTGCCAGGTGTTCTGGAGGCTATTTTTGAGTGGCGCCAAGTCCTGATAACATACTTAGCCCGTGTGGTAAGCGTTCTCAAAGAGGTTGTGTTACATGCCAAAAATAAATCTTCAGTGACCTGAGCCATAAGATGCTGGGCCATCCAGTCTTGGAGGAGTGTGGTAAGTGTGAATGTTCCTATCTGGAGACCAAAATCAGCAAAGCTTAATCAACTTAAGGCTGTGTATACATCTGGAGAGGGACACAATAGGACCACTTTCTGCAGGCTCATTTCACCAGTGTCAGAGGTCTGCAGAAGTACATGTGGTGCTTCTGGTGCGACATTCCTTTGAGCCCTGGTGCAGCAGAGGACAGCATGGCCACTTGGTTACTCGGTACAAGTACCATAGCACACATTCACAGCTAGATCAGCACCTAAAGCAGCTATGAGAGCTGCAGGTCCCCTCTCACTCCGTCTCCCCTCACATTCATGCCCACACACCAGTTTTCCCTGCCAGCCTTTTACCCCTCGCTACAAGGATATCGATGGACAGATGACAGCAGCGTCACGGGATGTTCTTTGCACAGAAGACCAAGGCTGTATCCCCTGAACTACGGCCTGACCACGCCCTGCCCCGAGGTCCCTGGCCGTCCCACCCTCGGGCGGCGCTGCTCTCCCCAGCCCGCCCCGCCGGTAACAGCCCTGGGCCCGTCTCAGCGGGAGCCTCCCCCCATCCCTGCCGCCATTTTGAGCACGGAGCTGAACACCGCGGAGGCGGCAGAGAGCCTCGGGGCGTCTCCTGCCTCCCCCATCCCCGGCTCGGGAGGACACCACAGCCGTCCTGCCCTACCCAGCGAGGCTGGGACAGAACTGCCCACGCCCCCGGGAGCCGCTCCCAAGGCGGCCCCACCGAGATGACACGGGATGGCCCCGCACTCCCGCCCTGCTGACGGGGCTCCCTCCCGCAAGACCATTGCGCATGCGCACAGCGGCCGCCATTCGCGCCACACCCTGGCCGCCGCCCATATCACCCACGGTGGCCAGGGTGTGTGGGGGGAGCGGTGGGACTTTGTCCCCGGAGAGCTGGTGTCGTCACACGGGCGACGGCCAATGAGCGAGCACGATTAAAATAGCGCGCTATAAATAGCAGTCCGCGGGCGGCCGTTGGTGCTGCGTGGGCGCCGGTGCAGGAGTCGTTGGGGAGCTGCGGGCTGACGCCCCGACCCGTCCTGCCGCTCCGTCCGTGCTCCCGGCCGCGGCTCCCGGCCCACGCCCCGGAGGAGCTGGCTGGGCGTCTTTGGGGCGGCTCGTAGCTGTGGGGTGCGTCCCCCCGCGTTGGGAGAGGCGCTAAACAAGCAGCGGTGGCGTCTGGGTCTTGGTGCCCGGCCCCGTCGCTTCATTTCCCCTCACTGACACTGTGATTCTTCCTGTCGGGTTAAGTTCATTTCTTCTTTCGAGCGTGCTCTCCTTCCTCAATCTGTGAAGGCAGCCAGTGCTGTGCCATCGTGGAAAAAATACTGTGCCTGGCAGTAGTTTCTTGGGCATGCTATAAAAACAGTGTCTGCTTAAGCCTGGCTGTTATCAGTGAAGGAAGTAGAGCGATAAACCTTATCATGTTAGCCTATGCTGTTTCATCTCTCATCCATTAATCTGAGCTATGCTGTGACAGAAAATGGTTTCAGAGATAATGTAAGGCCAAGCCTTTTCTGGGTAAGATCCTGCTGGACAGATGCAGGCCTGCCCTGTAGATCACAAGTGTCTGGGGCTTGTTGCTTAGGCCTCCCAGTCCTATAGAGGTGTACACAATGATTATATAAACTAAGTGTATGGAGAAACATAAGGTGAGGTTTTCTTTTTATCCCATTTCCCTCTGAAATACTAGGATGCATCACTGAGTGAGTAAAAGAAAGCTGTATTAAACTCTAGGAACATGACTGACAATGTAAATGGTCTATTTAAGGATTTCTGCTTTAGTACGTGGTCAGGAAAATTATAGCAATATGCTGAATTCATGACTATACTCAAGACTGCACTATACTCAAGTGCTAGAAGTGCTGTGGATCACTTAAGAGATATGTTTCTGCTTGCTGAAACTATCCTGTTTTTGTGGAAATGCCAGCAGCACACTTGTTCTTGGTCTGTGCTATGCAGTTGTGTTGCACGTGATCTCACTTTACTAACTGCATATACTGCATTGCCACTATTGAATCAGGTAAGGTGTCTCTGCTAGGATCACCGGAGTTTGTTTATTGGTGAGACCTAGTAAGCTAATAAAGAGCATGCATTTGCTATTTGGGAAGATCAGTGGTGTATATTACATACTTATGTATACGTGTGTCTGTGTATATGTTTTAGAGAGCTGAATTTTCTAAATAAGGAGTTTATATATTTTTTTATAAAGTTGCCACTGGATTCAAGGAGAGGTACTTACTGAAATGGTTAACATGGCAGCTGGGGGGAGAGGGATCATCAAATGAGATTATGAGGTGACAGGTTCAAAAGCAGATGCCTCTTCATACAAAACACAATTAAATCTTGGAACTCATTGCTACAGGATATTGGGGATGTGAGAAGTTCAAAATGCAATTAGGTACGATCATAGAAGAAAAATCCACGCAGGGATGTTCCACACAAACGCCTCTGATTCAGGACCTCTTTGAGGTGCAAATGCGCATCCTGCGGAAGCGTTTTGGGGAGCAGCCTCCCTTGTCCTCACTCTGTCATTAGGCGATTCCTGTTGGCTGCTGTAGGAGATAGTCCTGGATGGGACTAGAAATGCTGCTCCTCTGACCCAGCACAGGCATCCCTGTGTTTAACTGTCATTTCATTCAAAAGTTTTTTCACAATCTTTAATCAATAATAAGCAGCAATTCTGGTAATAAACTTTTGCGATACCTCAGTGGTATTTTCTTGTGGTTTGTTCTTTCCTGCTAGTTGCTTTGATTGTGGACTGGAAGGAGGGTGGAAGATTGTTTCACTATTTGTTTGTATAGCACCACTTTATCAAGCTGAGCCTGATCTGTGCCTGCGTTGTCTAGCATCTGTGTTCTTTGATATAAATAAATGATTGATCTGTATTTCTGAAGATGGCCACAAGCCAGAAAGTTTGCTGCTCAAATGAACACCCACAGTAAGAAACCAGGGAGCTCCAGTCCTCGTTGGCTGGCAGAATGAGCCAGGTGGACTACTTGAGAAAGCATTCAAAATTCCAACAACAGCTTCCTAAATAGTTACAAATTCCACGAGCCAGATCTGCAATAGCTCGTGTTTATTGTCCAGGAACATGGGATCGGACCTCGAGAACCTGCTGGTGATGCGGGGTGGGACTGAGGGTGAGATGTTGGCGTAGCCGAACAGGCATGAGGGCTGTGCGGTGCTGCTGCCCGCCTCTGCCCCGAGTCGCCCGTGACAAGCATGTGCACATTGCTGGTGCTGCGCCTACCCTGCTGAAGCCTGGCAGTGACTGGGGCCCACGGAGGGTCTGCACGCATGAGAGGTCTTCTGCTCCACATCCACACCTGGCTGCCTTTGTATCGGGTGCCTTTGGCAGAAGGGTTGGGGTGTCCCTGAGGAGGAGTGGAGGGTCTTGTGGGGGTTGAGTGGGCACCTGCGGAGGACCATGCACTGACAGGAGGCTCAGAAGTTGGAAATTGGGTCAGCTGGGCTTGGTCCTCAGGTTTTCCCTTGTAGCAGGGAGATACAGTTGCCTTGTTGTGTGACACAGGTAGCTCCTGTTCCAGCCTCGCTGCCAGAGGGAGATGGGCTGATGCACACATTTTCCATGGAAGAGTCAGTTGTCCATATTCATGTTTTTGTTTTGTTTTGTTTTGTTTCCCCAAAGACAAGCCTAATTTCTAATGCTCAGGAATGGAAGTGCCCTGAGGTCATATGGGGAACAGGAACATGATCATCTCATTGTTCTGAACAGTATTCACAAGAGAGCTTCTGAAGAAGCCCTGATTCCTTTCCTGACAAGGCTGGAGAGCCACTGTACACAGTCATGCTGATTTTAAACATAATGGAAATCCAATGTATCAATCCTAGGGTGGTGGAGGGGGATGGCCTGGGAGGAAGACCCCTTCCCTAAGCAGGACTGAAGGAGGAAGGGCATGTGATTCTGCTGAGGAGTATCCTTTACATATTGATAGGATTTCATACCAGTGTACAGCTCTCTTGGCTCCGAGGCACAACCTCCCACATACACAAGGATCCAGCTCAGGATGGATATGGGTAACACAGCCAAAGCCAAACGATAGCCCTTTTTCCTATTTTCTCGCCTGCGTTCCTGTTGCTCTGTTGATTTTGCAGGAGATTGGAGAGAGGCTGCATACATGCACAACAAGACTCAGCATGTGCTTATAGAGGCTGACAACAAAAGCCAGTCCTGCTGCAAAGTTGCATTTCCTTTATGCAACTGCCATTTGTGCTGCTGGTAACCATGCGGGCCGTGGCTTTAGCAGCCCCTCAGAAGTAAGTTTCATTAAGGATGAGCAGTTCTTCAACAACGGCTGAAACATGCAAGTGCACCTGGGACTCAGATGCTTTGTATAGTGCCTTTCTCCAGGAGCAAGTTAGCGTATGTTGTAACTAATTACAATAAAACTGAATTTATTTTGTAGTTGGAGGGCACGGGAGTGGAGGCAATGAGGCAGGTCGCTGAGCTCAGTCCCACAGGACCAGCAGTGGGGATTCAGCTTCAGTCCAGAAAGGGCTGAGAGTGGTTAGTCCACCCGCCCCACACTCAAAATACATTTATACTACATTGCCTGCACACCCATAGCCACCTTCTTTACTTCCCAGCAACTTCTGACAAACCTGAGACTGCTAGTAGATGTCCAGAAGTCACAAGTGTAAGGTACCATAGGACGAGAGGAGAGATCGGAGGCACTGGCAGTGGCTCCCTGTGGTTGAGGGGTTTTGCAGTCACATGTCATGCATTGCTGTGGCACTGCATGATTTTTCTTTCAAGACTCTTGTCACCAGTCCCAAAGTGCCTCTGTCTCAAAAGTTGTTTGAGGTGGGGGTTCTTCTCATGTTAATATGAGCCAAACATTTCCTTCATACATTCAATTTGTACTTTTTACATTTTAACAACTGATATTTTTGTTCCTCATTTGGCCTGTCAAGCTACTTTTGGAGAGAAATTGCAGTTCAGTTCAAAATTCAGAAACCCTCATTTTTAAATTTTGTTTGAAATAATAATATTGTAAATAATCTGGACGTTCTTACCGAAACATGTACTGGATCAAAATTTACTAAACAAAGGTGATTCTAGCTGAATTTGTGAATTCCAATATGAGTGAACTGATTGTTCACAATAACCATGCTCTTAAGATTCTTTAAATTAGTAGATTTTTATAGCTGCCTGGAACAGAAAAATGTGTTTCTCAGCAATTTCACAGACAAGCAGAGGAGCTTTGGGGAAGCCTAGAATGAGTGTCCCTGTCAGCCTGCCCTTCCTCTGCCTGCAGCCCTCTGCCACAAACCTGCTGCTGTCCCCAACAAGCCCCTGCAGTGCCATGGTCCCAGGTGGTTCCCACAGCAAGTCCATCCTTGGTGCTCCCTGCATGGAATGGGGACCTGTGAGACTCTCCATAGGCACCTGTGAGGTCTGCAGTGTAAGGACCTTGAGGGCTGCTCTGGCAAATCCTAATGTTTGTGGGTTTGGCTTTGCCACATCAGTAAAATACCCCTTAGAAGCAGTGTATTCACTGGGAAGTTAGAAAACCACGAACAGAAAATGTATCATTGTTCTCATGCTCCTCATATTGCCTGCACTGTAATTATTAATGTTGCCCACTTTTGAGTTGATTCACTACTTGTTATTTCAGTCCATCTTGAGTGTTTTCACAGCTAATGAAAACCCTTACCTGGATAGCATTACAAAGTTCTGAGTGGTAATAGTGTACCTGGGGGGAAACTAAATCATTATATAATTAATACAATTGTAACTGTAGCATATTTTAGTATATGTTATTATATAAATATTTTGTATATTGTATCATATTCTATAATAGTTTATAAATATTATAATTTTATTCTATAATTAATATTTTATGACCACAGCTTAGAAGACTAAACTGGTTGGCAAGAACACCAATAGTCAGAAATTTGAAAGCGATGTGTTATATGTTTTCCAGTGCAGAGCAGCTGAGAAAAACATACCAAGTGTTTAATGCCTTCAGTGCAGGTGTTTACACAGAGCCTCTTGTCCAGAAACGTGGCGTCATGTCAGTGCCCAAATGATTCAACAAAAAAGGTTGGACCCTTCAGTCCATGGCTTGGATCAGCCGTGCAGGAGTCTGTACTCTCAGGCAGAGCTGTTCACTGGAGGTCACTTAAAGAGAAGGACAGCAAGCTTGGGCCATGCTAAAAAGGCAGTCCTGCAACGCAGTGCCTTTGCACTGTCCATAGCGACCCCTTTAAATTGCCATTTTGCAAGGAGGGATATTTTGCCAGCTCCAGCTGGGGAACTCCTCTGAGTTTTCCAAAGGGACAAAAAGTCCCAATCAAGCTGGAACATGGTGTAGTTGACAGACAGCAGCAAAAGACAGATAGAGACTGGATTAGTCCCAACAAGACCATCTGGGGCTGCTCCCTCACCCACTGCAGCAAAAGCACTGCCGTCACATCCAGTAGCACGAGGTAAGTACTGGAATGGAAATCAGTCTATCAAAAAAAAAAAAAAAAACTTAAATGGAGGAATTAAATATGGAGGGATGAGCTATGTCACCCATCCCTCTTTTTTAGGCGTGGTGTAAACAAGCACATAGGTAAAAGGCTGTGGGCTCTCATGTGCAGGAGCCAGCAGGGCCACCAGCAACTTGGAGGTGACGTAGCAGGGAAAGCTCTGCTCTGTTGCTGCAGGAATATGGCACTGAGGAGCAGGGCTTGGGACGCTCCAGCTGTGCATCTCTCTTGAGTGCGTGTGGCTGCCAATTTCCACAAACTTGTAACAGATGTTCCTGTGAAGACCAGGAAGGATATCTCAATCAGAAATGTCTAGCAAAAACCAAATCCCTTCTCCTAGCATGGGGTGCCTGTGGGTGTAGGATTGATCATTGACTTGAGAAGACATTTTTTTTTTCCATGTAGACAAAATAGTCTATTTGTCAGTGACAGGTGAGCCATTTGCCATTTTGGCTCAATTTTTTTTTTTTTTTTTTTTGGAAGAAGTCAGTCTCTATGGCTGCAAGTTTCCGCCCATAAGGTTAGAGTTTTCCCAAGCTGTAAGGGTGTGGGGTGGGAATCATCATCCAATTTAACAATGTGAGGGAGCTATCTTCTGCCTGCAATACTCGTACATGTCTTTCATGGCTTATTAATGTTACACACCACCCAAGCTTCTTGACCTGAAGTCAGGAAAAATGGAGTTATTGAGGAGTACAGATCAAGGGTGGCCAGCAGTGGATCCTTGAGCAGGGCAGGTGTGGTTTCCAGGCTGGGGTGGTCTCACACGACAAGCCCTGGGTCATGCGGGCACAGACACTGCCAGGTGATCTCAAGCAGTGAAGAAGTACGTTGGCAGGGGCTGCTGCCCATCCCCATGGAGAGCATGGGCCCATGGGGAGCCTGTAAACCCATGCTGGAGCTCTCTCCTCTGCCCCGGCTCTTGGCCACATGAGGATTTTGGCTGGCAGCATACAGAAACATGAAGGTTGGTCACCTCACTTCTCCTCCAGTGTGAAGACACCCACTAGCCACTGCTACACAGCAGAGACCCAAGGATCAGCTCTAGCTCTTGTTTCTGCCAGGTACACGGCTCTTCTGCCTCTGGTTAGCAGCCAGCTCCCTCCCCATGTATCAGTTTGTTCCCGCTGCATGTTTCTGATGTTGCTTTGTGCACAGGTTGTGGTGCAGAAGGAAGGAAGGTACAGCAGAACCTGCCCAACCACCAATCTGTCGACTAGCAAGATGCACTCTCTCTGGGTCCACATGCTGCAATATTTATAAGTATAGGAGCAAGAAGAACTCCTATGTAAATTCTGATGCTGTTGCTAACTTTAAGCTAGGGTCCACTTAAAGAACTCCCATTCAGCCAGAGGAACGTGATTGCTGGGCTGACTGCAGAGCACAATAATGTTCTTATACCAGGAAAGGGTTGCTTCCAAAAGGTGGCCCGAGGATGGCTGTTACAATACTTTTTCTCTTAAACTTGGGCACACCTTATCCATGTGAAGAAATATTTTTCATCAAATAAGCATTCCTGGTACCTGTACTGTGATTATCATTAAACAAATATTGTATTTAGGGAGGATGGAAACAGGTTAATGAGTTTTTTACCAAACACAGCCATTAGGTGTTGACAAAAGAACATCGATTGCACCATACTTTAGTGCTAAAAGAATTGGTTCCTCTATTCTATTACATTCTACAACTTTGTGTAAGGTGTTTTTTACAGTGTAGTATTATCTTCATGCAACATTTTTTTTAAACACCGACTTTAAAGTATAGATACGATTTACAGGACTGCACTGTATTCATAAATTCTAATGAAGGAAAAACGGCACTCATATGAGTAATGCTGCAGGAAAAATATCTGAACTTAAGTTCTCACATAACTTTCCAAAAGTACCCTCTACCCACATAATAGGAGATGGAGGAGAAAATCACAAGCAGCATTAGCTAAACCACTTCAGGTTGGCCTTACAGTCTCTTGACAATTTTACAACATAACCAAACTCTTCACATTCTACTTTCAAAAAAATGTTATTGTTATGAAATCAGGAGTATACTTTTCTAGACATGACTAAACTTTCTTTTCTACAGCTGTACATACTGCATATTAGTTCAGGTAAGGGAGGACCAGGGACTTCAAGCAGTACTTTTAATGTTGTGTGAAAATCAGATATGATGTACATGCTTTGGAATTTCTCTCAAACATGGTCTTGACCTTTTGTAAACCAATATTCCTTAATCATTGCAAAGGATACAATTCATTATTATTATTTTTTTTTTTACAGGAAATTAAGAATAAAAATAACGTCACTGACAATTTAAACACAACAATTCAACACTCTCTAAATTTTCCAGCTAATAAAGCACAAAGTAGAAGAGGCAGAAATGAAAATCTTCCAGCTGACCACTTCCCCCTTGGACAATTTCCAAAACAAATATTCAAGTCAGCATTTAGTTGCTTGAATCTTTTCACAAATATCTACAGCAATTGCCCTAGTGATGCTAAGTCGTTTGTAAAGGTATGATAAAGAATCTGTTCACTATGAGTAATCCCTAAAACTGACATATAATATTCCACTTAAGAAGCTAAAACATTTACAGGTCTCAGAGGCCACATCTTAATGTCCTTTCCATTTATTTTTATCTAGATAAAGTCAGCCATAATGAGACTGATTTATATGAATTTATATGATTTATATGACTGTCTCCATCATCGTGGGAACAAAACCATTTTGAAATCTTGGTCCCATTGACTTCAATACCTGAAGCAAATTTTCATTGCCAGCCTTTGTTCCCAGTCTTGCGTATCATCAAAGGAAACTGAGAAATTGTTTTCAAAGGCTAACAGGCAGGTGTAGTGAACATGAACTGGGTGCTCTCATAGTGAGCACATCTGTGGACTGAGTGCATGGGTTATTTTCATTTCAGACAGATGACTTGTATTTGAACACGTTTAAGAATGAATGATAAATGAAAAATATAGCACGGTTTTTGAATTACTGTAATTTACGAAACAGAGGAATTTACAGGGGAATTTTCCATCTTTAGAAAGCATCCATGGTCTACTAGAGTAGCTTTGGCCTCAAACCATCTGAATATAGACACTCAGTTTATGTAGATCTGCTTTGCTCCAGCCACGTCATAAAAATAAACTCTTCTTAGAAACTTACAGATAGATGTACTAAAGGCAGGGTATGCCTTTGAAGCAACAAGCACAAGTGGTCCAGAGAAAATCTGGATGTTCCTTATTAGGGTATGCCATGTGGAGCAGGTACTCTCTCTGCAGGTGTCATTCCCAAAATCTCTCCTGGACTTGGGTCTGGCCTGCTGGGTTAGCAGACACCTCCTCTGTACTGCAGAGAGGATTTAGCACAACGCAGCCTGGATGAGGTGGGACTTGTTCCACCGGTGCAGCCAGCAAGGACACGGTGTTGCTGCAACGGAGCACCGATGCACTTTTGTGAGTGGGAATGCCCCCCTTGAAAAGCTGGCCTGGGAACAGCCAGGTACGTGTGGCAGTGCAGGTGCATTTTGTCAGTCCTGGCTGGTGCCATTGCAGAGGACCAGCATGGAAGGGCGATCAGAAAGAAATCTGAGGCTGGGCTTAGCGCGAGGCTCCAGCACCCCTCCAGTCTGTGGGAATCAGGAGGCTGAGGAGGATTTTTCACTGGCAGAAGTTCCCAGTGGCAGATAACTCTTTGAACTTGAAGAGCTTCAGGAACTTTGCTCTACTGCCTGCTGAGATGCCCACCCGAGGCTGCCAGGGCAGAAGAGGCTAACACGACAACAGCCCTCCATTAGTCATTTCCACGCTAGGGGCTGTGGCTGCCGGCCCCAGGCCCATCCTGGCCGGGTCTGTCCCTTCCTCCTGCCCAGGGCCGTCCTGTGCCCAAGGGAAGGGGTGAGGCGTCCCCTCTGTGTCAGCAGCATCAAGCCCCATGAAGATTCTGCAGGATGAACCTAATCCTGTCTTTCCCACGGCAACCATTTTGCTAGAAGGTAGAATTTTATTACCGTTTTAGTTTTTACGTTTTTCATTTTGACCTGAAGCTAGGGAAGGCGTATGTTTTTGTATCTCGCTGGTTTGCATCAGTAAACCAGACACTGGATTCCCTGTCACTCCCACCGCCGTATATTTATGGAAGTCTGGTCCCTAAGCCTATCTCAGCCCAACCGAGGGAGATTACAGCAAAAATATTACACAACTTAAAATGCGTGATAAGCAGGAACAATGCTAGGAAGGGCTTTACACTAAATAAGCTCCACATGACAAACACTAGATTAATGCCTGCAACGTCAACCACCCGTGGCCATGGCGCAAACTGTGGACAATGGGTGGGTGTGCAAGCCTACTTCTGAAGGAGAAGACTTTAACCACAGGTAAATGGGTTTTGCCTTAGTGTTATCAGTGACATCTAGTGGTAATATACAGTAAATTCAGCTTAAATCTTTTTAAAGGCTATGTACAAGCTTAAATGGCTAATCCCAATTGAAGTATGCTACAAAGTCGGATTTCCCCAAGTGTATTTCTTTCTGACAACAAAAATAGAATGACCGTGCACCGTGCCAGGAACAAGGACTAGCCTGTACACAGCATGGTCTTTTTGGTGGTGGACAACACTGGAACCAAGGAAACTACCAAAGTATTTTCTGTGTCTGAAAAGCAGTTGATGAGCTTCTTTATTCTGTGTTGCTGTTAGCTATATTCAGCCTTTATAAGTTTTCCAAGCCTTATAGCCCTTCTAAATCAATGAAGATAGCAACAATTCAACTCCCAATTCAAAATACATAATTTAAATAATAAATATGACAAATTAAATGGGCTACCAGTGAAGGTGGAGAGGATTAATACAGAAAATAGGTCAATACAAAGGTGCTACAAAAAGCTCCACTGGTAGTTGATGGGTTGGGTTTTGCAGAAAAAGAAGTAATTGTCATCAAGTGGAGTGAGTTTAGCTGTGGGCCACTAAGATAGTTGGGATTGGAGAACTTGTCCTGTGAGGAGAAGCTGATGGACCAGGACTGGTTCAGCCAGGGGCAGAGATGGCTTGGGGGGAGGGGGGGAGGCTGACAGCAGTCCCCCAGCATGTATGGGGGGTCAGCAAGATGGCAGAGCTGGGCTCTTCACAGCAGTACATGTCAGGAGGATGAGACATGGTTGAGTTGAAACAGGTGGCTCATACTTGGGTTAAGGAATCCTTTTCTCACCCCGAGGACAGTCCATGCATTAGGCCACCCAGAGATGCTGTGCAGTCTCTGTCCTTAGAGGTTTTCAAGACGCAAAAGGATAACACCTTGAGTGACCTGGTCTGACCTCACAGCTGAGCCTGCTGTGAGCAGGAGGTTGGGGTGAGACCTCCTGAGCAGCCCTCCAGCTTGGGGCACATGGTGACCAGCTAGGGCAGCAAATGTCAAAGAGCGAAACAGGGGCAGGCAGGTAGTGATTGTCAGCATAGTCCAACATCTCTGTGCATCCCAGAAGTGGTGTGTCTGTTTGTAAAAGTTAAAAGGAAAGAGATTTAACAGGAATATGATGGATGTTCTCATCAACAGTATATCGTAGAGCAACATTCTCCTTGGCATGTTTATTCAGTGGTTGCATACAACACTTCTTACTTAAAAGAAGAGAAAATTCCCTCCCTCCAGAAGAGCTGCTTTAAGAAGTGATCCTTGAGTGTACATACCAGCACATATATCATAAGATAAAATTCTAACAGGCCAGCTATAATGATCCAAACTGGCCCTTAACAAAGGAAATTCAGAATCCTTATTAAACTGAAAATAAACCTGAAGGAAATGAACGCAATTGTAATTCAAACCCAAAATCACAGCCCAAAGAAAACCACAGGAATGAAGATGCAATGCAAGTGTAAGAAGTGTTTTGACCTAGGACCACCATGGTGGACACACATTCATCATAATTTTGTGCTTCTACACAAGATAAGAGTTTAGATTGCCCAGGGATTTCAATGCAGCCTCTGAAGACTGATCAATAGATGAACCTGCATACTTAGCTTGAATTAGCCCAAAAGAAAGTAGAGAGCGATATTTTAATCTATTTCAGAAGCAAGTACATGATTATTGACTGCTGAAAAAGCAAGTCCTTGTTTTGATGAAAAGTGTTGGTCACTTGACTTCTCTGTCAGCCATGGCCAAAATTATCCTACTCTTCTCCTTTCATTTTGGATGAACACATTACTCTGTAGCTCCGCAGCAGAGAGAGAGAAATGCAGCTTGTCTGACACTTCTATTATTTCAGATGAGAATCAATTACCTAGGTGGCTGTAGTAGTGATTTTCCAACATTAAAAAAGCTCTCAAAATGGTTAAAAAACACACACACAAAGCCATGGGCACTTGGAGTTCTTGTTAAAAGGACTCTTCCTACCTTAGTCCACAGTGACCCTGTAAATGTCATATTTGTTCTGACTGGGGAACAAACAATCATGAACAAGCAGCCCAGATTATATTCCAGGATTTGGTAATTTACAGTCAAACGTCATCCTTCCCAGAACCTTCTTCTCTAGTGTTTCTTCTATATCCATGACTTGCCACAGAAGAAATTTTGTCTCAACAACAGAAAGAAAGCAAGAAAAAGTATATTTTTATTAATGATGAACAAAAGGATCTCGGGTCTGTTTTTCATTTGCTGTGATCATTAAGGGATGAACATCCTTACCAGAAGACACTTGCTTTACAACAGCCAGATGAAATCTCTCAGGCATTGTTGGGTGTCTTATCTCCTGCCTCTTTTACGGAGGTTCCACACCTTTATGGTTCTGGGCCAGAGTCTCAATTATTTCACAGCTTGTCTTTCAGTACTGGAAGTGGTTTCCTCTCTTCCGATGAGCACCCAGACAGGCCTGTTCTGCTCCTAGTAAGTCTTACCTTCTCCTCCCTGTATCGCCTGTCCTGCTCCTCCAGGCGCTGCACCTCAGCCAGCTCGGCATTGCGCAGTTCGGCATAGGCACGCTGATGTGCCCACAGCCTGGCCAGCTCTTCTTCCTCCATGACTTCCAGCAAAGCTTGCTCAATGGTTTTCCCAATCAACACTTCCAGGATCAGCTTGACTTCAATGTCTTGTTACATACATGCAACTTGTTTCATACAGAATGTGTTTTGACAGTTCTTGTGGACCTGACTTTCCTTGGCACCTCTCCTTTTCCTACTCGCATGGCCACATCTCCTCCTCTTTCTTCTTCAGCTAAGAACAGAGAGGGTTGTCTGTCCAGAAAAGCACCTTTCTGACACTCATGTGTCACCTCTGTTGCTGCTCTTCTGAATCCAGCTCTAGCAAGAAAAAACTGCAAGACTTTGTTGTGATTTTTACACCTGACAATTCAGTAGGGTAAACTACATCCAAGGACTAAACAGTAAAACTACTTTTGTGAAGCCAAAAACAAAACTCAAGCCCCAACTTAAAACGTAGACCAGGCATCTGTGCAGTCCCTTGGATGCCATGTTCTCTGTAATGTCTGCTGATCTTGAAAATGGTTTCTGAGAGGACGTTTCACTCCACGGACTTCAGAAACCAGGGTCCGAATCTTTAAGTTTCAGTTCACCTTGAAGAATAAACAGTTCTTGGAGGAGTTAACTTCGATAAGGCAAGTGCAAAAAAGGACACTGATAGCATATCTACCAACCACCTATGCTGAAAGCGTGTCTTGCTTTTCATAGCCTGTTCCTTTTGAGAGGCAGTGGCAAGAGAGAGACCTCTGGATCTGCTGGGTTTGGAGAATGATGCTCTGTTTCTAGCCCTTCCAGAAATGGGCTTGAATTATCAGTCCATCTGTACCAGAACGTGCTTGAGGCAAATATTTCAAATCTGGAATTAATTTTCTTTTGTGAGTATTATAATTTTGAACTTCTGGAAAATGTTCTTTAGAAAAACATTGAAATAATGTATTGAGCTGTCTGCAACTCT
>VXAA01004160.1:0-19677 GCA_013399115.1 Anseranas semipalmata | reverse complement strand
AATGAGATCGTAGCCTTGCGACCACACATACATCTCCAATTCTTCCTGTTTATTTCCCATGCCACATGCATTGCTACACAAGCATTTCAGGGAGGTGATCGAGCCTACAAGTTTCCCAGGAGGGGTGCAAGAGGATCCTTCATAGTCATGTCTTCCACTCCCTTGCCTGGCTGCATGCACCCACTGGAAGCATTCTGACTTGAGCCTCTTATTGCTGCCTACCCCGTCCCTGTAACTCTCCCCTTCCCCCATCTTTCCTAGTTTAAAGCCCTCCTTACCAGGTTGGCCATCCTGTTAGCAAAGACACACGTGCCCCACCTACTGAGGTGGATCCCACCTCTCCCCATCAGTTCTTGATCTTCAAACAGGGTTCCATGGTCATAGAAACAAAACCCTGTTGCCAACATCAGCGGCACAGCCAGTCATTAACTTGGAATATCCTCCTCCTCCCATCCTTCCCCCTCACTAAACATATTAAGGAAAAAGTGACCTGAGCTCCCACACCATTGACCACCATGCCCAGAGCTCTAAAGTCCTCCTTGATGGTTTCTAATTTACCCTTGGTGTCACTAGCACCCACATGGAAAAGTATCAGAGGGTAATAGTCTGACTCACGGACAAGCTTTGGCAGCCTTTCCATGATGTCTCTTATCCAAGCCCCTGGCAGGCAACAAATCTCTCTAGACCAGAGGTCAGGCCAGCAGATGGGTGCCTCTGTACCCTGCAGCAGGGAGTTACCCACAACAATCACCGTCTGCTTCCTCTGGGTGTTCGTGCTAGGCACAGAGTCTGTCGGCCCAATTGCCTACCTTGAAGTTTTGCCCAGATCATCCCCAGCCTGGAGGGCACTGAAACTGTTCCTCTGTGGCTTCAGGAAGAGTAAGGGCCTTTCTCCTCCTAGGAGAAGTGACCAGCTTCAAGCCCTCTTCTGCAGTGTTACGCTGTACCACTTTCTGCGACAATGAGCCCTCTGACAGCTCCACTGCTGTACAGGGTAACATACCAACCTGCTCAAAAAGTTCATCCAGCTGGGCACACTTGCACCCATGACACCCACCTCTGCCTGCAGTCTCTAGGGGGACTTCCAGATTCTGGAGTGCCCTGGTACTGAGGGTCTGGGCAGCTCTTTTGCTCCTTGGGAGCTCTGTCTGGGTGTAGGGATCTGCCTGGGTTTCAGCCTCAGCCGAGCAGGTGCAGTGGGTGGACACCATTTTTGTTTCAGCAGGAGGCTTGCTCTTTCTCCTGTTGACCCCAGAAGAGAAGAAAGCGGCCCGCCTTCCGCTCTCCCTGTGCACCCTCCCGTGCCCACCGCCGCGCCCTGCTCTGGCTGACGCAACGCGCCCTGTTTGCCCGCCCTGGTCGCCACACACCCTAGGGGCCGCTTTTGTATGTGTGGGGGTGGCCACCACTGGTCATGGCCCCGCCTGAGCCTCGCTGGCTGCTAAGGTGAGGGCTGTTGGGTGCTGGCGGCTCCCTCTGCTCCCTGGTGTTTTCATGGTGCACGAACCGCCCGCACGCCACAATCTCTGGCTCCGCTGCTGAACGCTCCTGCCCCAGAGCTGGTTGCCTCAACGAGTGACAATCGTGTTTGTTGTTGTTTGTTTTTGTCACTTAGTTACTTTCTGTATGAAATATAAGATCTTTTCTAGTTTTTCTTATTCTTCTCAATCTTCCCGCTTATATGTTTGCTCTTGAATAAACCTACTTCTTTATCCACCATATTCTACCCACTTTCTTTGCTTTGCTTTTGCTATTGTCACATGCTGATGCAACAAAGGAAGCAACAAGATTTGAAAAGAATCCCTCAGATCAATAAGAGATGAGAGGGAGTCAGATATGACCCTTAGGTTGCAAACTTAATGACTCAGGTTCACCTGGCATTCTATCTATAGATGTACCCTGCAAAATGACACAGTTTAGAGCAAAATACGAACTTTTTTTTTTCTGTGTGTGTTTTGTTTGATATCAGAGGAAGAGAGACTATGAATAATAAATGATGACAATAAGGCAACAAAGGATCTTCTCTAGTTTATTCCTGTCTATCAACTTCACTTTACATTAGTTTGTGTTTTACTGGACTTTTCCTGCTTTGAAGATTTAGCTGGACTGTGGCTAGTGCCTTCATGTACCGTAGTGTCTTCATGTTATGGCGCTTCTACTTACTTCTCTAAATTTACAACCTATGTCCTATACTCCTTGAAACTCTTGTAAAAATATAATTTCCCTTTAGATTTTGCAGATGCTTTCTCAGACTACTTTACTAGAGCTGGGTCTGTGCATTGGGAAAACACATGTAGTTATAAATTTTCCATTAGACAATGGATTTGTATCCATATGGGAAAGAAAATGGAAAAGGAGGCAAGGCAAGGCAAAAAATCAAACATAATGTAGCTTCAAGGCTCTAAACTGACTTATTTCATCAAACACAAAAGTGAAAGCAGGCATTTCTATTTTGTCCTGGCCATGCAGATTAGAATAAAAAGATTGGAAATTAAATGCATCACATTAGATTGGAACATAAATGTTAACTTCATTCTGATATATTAAATTACATTTTTATTATATTACAATTTTATTTATAAATTTATTATATAAATTTTATTTATATTGCAATTACATTTTTCCCAAGACATATTAAAACTCCTTGAGATGTATAAACAGTTCAAGGGAACTGCTAGTTCAAGTGAAATCACGTGAGTCATTTATTTTACTGAAAGATTTCAGAAAAAATACCGGGGACAGATTCATACGTAGGTGCTGACTGGTGGATAAAAGTAATGATTGAAAAAACAAGGACAATCTCTCAGATGCTCATTAGCTCAAAGTTTCTTTTCATGCAAGATGCAACTAAGGTGACCTTTTCACAGGAGTCAGAGAAAAAACAGCTGGCATGAATGCTATATATTCTGTAGTCACTTTCAAACATTGTCGAAGGGCACCTCACAAATAGTTATTTTAAAGCCTTCTTATTTAATTGATCGTATTATTAAAAATGTGTAGAACCCCACTGACTGCAGGAAGAAAATTGTTCAAATTGCCTTTGTCATTATTTATAAGCCAACACAGTGCAAAAGCATTATGTTGTTAAATTATAAACTAATGAAAATTAAACAAGGAGGACCTAAATCATGAAATTACATTCTAATTACAATCTCAAACAGGGAACTTGCATAATCAGAAAGCCACAATATTTGTTGTTGTTGTTTTTGCTTTTGTTTTCCATACAGATAGCACTAGAATGCTCCCTTTTCCAGTACTGCAAAAGTGGTGCAAAACTGTGTATTTACATATAATGGGTTAGCTAAGGGAATTTTAACTACCATCACATTCAGTACAATGGTCTCTGGAAACAATAGCATTTCCCTCATCTTTGTTCTGCATTATACGCAAGTATATTTTTATGTTTTGTGGTTTCCTGTACTGCATTATTAGAAGGTAGACCTTAGAAATAGAGTCTAAGAAATAGAGAAATGAGAACTTTGCACAGAAAGTAAAGATCTTATGTCACTTCCCATAGATCAGACCCTTATGAAAAACTGTATTTCCATCACAGTGAAATGTCTGCAATTAAATGGAATCTTAAAGTCAAGAACAGCATAAAATTACATGTTTCTCAGTAGATTGTATCAGTTTCTTATTGACTTTTGAGCCTCTGTGTCTGGATTGCCGTTGTTATCTGTATCAGTTTATTTAGAAAAAGTTCAAGAATCTTTTCCATTTACTGTAATGTATCCTGTATGTCTCTGGTCTGTGAATTAGCATGCATCAGAAAAGTTCATTTATTATGAGTTAGAAAAAAAAAAACAACTCGTTATTGTCTTTTTGTTACAAGACTGCAGATTAGGAAAAAAAACAAAAACAGATTGGAGTTAGATAGATATTGTCCATTACTCATTAAAAAAATCATAGTGAGGATGCTGCTACAGCCACAGCATTTGTTAATCATGCAATGATCATGAGACTACATTATTGTGGTGGTTTGTTTGTTTGTTTTTTTTACATGAAAGATAAATAGGAAAATACTCATGAACCCCCCCAAATCTCTACCTCTTTCTACCTCTCTCTAAAACTACTTCATAATTAGCAAGTTCAATGGATTTTTTTAATATTCCGGAAGCTTTAGATTGCAACTACACTGTAGAGTAGGAACCTGATGTTCCTACTGCAGAACAGTAAGTCTTTATATTTTTCCTATATATATTTATAATTATTATATGTATTGCTCTATATATTTATAATATCCAGTGATTCTGATCTGAGATAATGTATTTCTTTCCTAAGGAATATGAACTTATCCTGTATTTAATCATTATTTTCTGAAAATCAGAATACCTTTAACCACAACAAGAAAGAACAGGTACATAGCACAATATGTTGCAGCTTTCCAAAAATAGTTCTATTGAATTCATAACAATCTATTATGGTATGAAACATCAGTTAATATGGAAAAGAAGGGTCTACCTCCTTTGGATAGAGCCTGGAATTCAATAGCCTTAGGTTTTGTTTTTTTTTTTTTTTTTTTCTTTTTCTTTTTCTTTTACAGTTCTCTCTCACAACTGTCTTTAGAGAAAAACAGCTCGTTTGTAGATCTCAGAATTCAGAAGAACTCTGTTCCGAATTATTTTCACATTTATGTAAGTTAAAAAGGTGAAATTTAAAGTGCTGAACATCAAGCCATATAATTCAAAAAAGAGTGGTCTTTAGAACAAGAAAGGATCTTTTAATAACTGTCACAGAATGGCAGTTCAGAAGCGTGACTCGCTTTCTAGTCACATGGTACTTTCTTCCCATGTTTTATGTGACACCTTCATTAAAGAAAAAGAAAATGGCATTTAAAACTAATTCTATTTGCAAGGAAGAAGGATAAGTTGGTCCCTTCCAATGGCAATATACACCTCTGATCCACCCTTCAGAATTTTTCATCTTTGAAATGTTTTGCCAAAAAGCTAGGTTATAAAACAGCTGCACACATGCTCAGGCTGGGCTCTTACAGTAATAAACATATTTTACAGAGTCAGTTTTCCTGAGATTATGATCATGTCTCTTTCAAATTTGTGTCATCATACAAAGGGAGAATTGTTCTGCTTTATTGACTCTTTGACTTCTGCCCACTGTTTCTAGTATTTGCAAGCCATTTGCAACTTGAAACTGAGTCTCCTGTGAACCATTCCATCGAGACTGTGGACTGGAATAGCAAACAGGCACTTATATGCATCTTTGAAAAGACATTGTAGAATAAAACCATGTCAAAATATTGGAACAAAATAGGCACAAAAACTCATGCTAGAACTGTGCGGATCTAAGTAGAGAAAATAAATATCTGTTTATGTCTAAGAATATATAATTGTCTTAGACATTCAGGCACTCACTCTTTAAAGGAATTCAAAGTGATACATGACTCTTCATAATTAGCCAGAAATTTTTCCGTAATAAACTGTCAATTGGGAAGGTAAATATATTTGTACAGGTAGATTTTTATGTGCAGAAAGTTAAAGTACTAATGTTAAATACATGCAATAAAAACTCTGCAGTAGCAATGAAAATGTTTTTTGTTTTCAAGATATTTTTGAATACTCACAGTGAAGATCTAGTAACACTTCTTCAAATAAATAATTTAAATAATTTATTACAAAAGGGGTTGTTAACAAGGACTGGAAGAAACAAGATTGTTATTCACAAGGATTGAGTGCTAATATCCACAGCACTGCCTCTTTGTGTAGTTTCTGGCTATTTCCTTCCTGCCTGTACTGTCATGTAATGTAACAGTCTTCCTTTCTGAAGAACTATAGTAATAGCCAAAACAGTGACCATAGCAGCTCCTGGGCTTTAAGCCAATCCATCCTTGTATGCGTCAATCTGTCCCACTCCTACCTGAGCATCCTTCCTGCTGTTTATTTGGAGACTACTGACTGAATAGTTACATTACTGTCACATTGGTGAGGCGTGATTTCACCTTCATAAATCCATGCTGACTACTCCCAATCACCTTCCTGTTCTCAGTATGTTTGGAAAGAGTTTCCAGGATAACTAGCTCCATGGCCTTTCTAGGCACTCAGGTGAGGCTGACCAGCCTGTAGTTCCCCAGATCCTCCTCCTGGGTCTTCTTGGAGATAGGTGTGACATTTGATCTCTTCCGGTCCTCAGGAACCCTTTCTCATCAGCATGACCTCTCAAAGATAACCAAGAGTGGCCTTGCAGTGACATCACCCAGCTCCCTCAGCACTTGTGAGTGCATCCCATTAGGTCCCAAGGACTTCTGTCTATTCAGTTTATATATATGTCCCCTAACCAGATCCTCCTCCACCCACATAAGTCTTCCTTGCTCCAGGCTTTCTCATTAGTCTCAGGGACCAAGGATTGATGTAAACAGGTCTTACCAGTGAAGACAGTGGCAAAGAAGGCACAAAGTTTGATAGACTTTTCTACCTGAAGACCCCAAAGTTTTATCTCCAGAATTCCAAGGCTGTGATTCTGCTTTTGGGCTGGTTCCCCTCCTCAGGATTCCCAAATCCACTATTTCATGGTTACCCCCAGCCTGTACATCCCTAACCAGTGTATCAGGTCCTGCAGAACACCTCCAGTCACTGGCGCCTCAGTCATCTGTGTCAAAAAATTGACATCAAAGCACTCCAGAAACCTCCTGGATTGCTTATGCCTTGCTGTGTTGTCCCTCCAACAGATAGCAGGGTGGTTTAATGTCCTCCATGAGGAAAATGGCCTGTGAAAGTGAGGCTTCTTCCAGCTCCTGAAGAAGGTCTCATCTGCTTATTCTTCCTGATCAAGGTGATCTGTAGCAGATCCCCACTACTTTGGTCTACCCACTAATCCTGACCCACAAGCTCTCTGTTGGCTCCCCAGTACAAGAGGGACATGGAGCTCCTGGAGCGGGTCCAGCGGAGGGCTAAGAAGATGATGAGGGGACTGGAGCATCTCTCATATGGGGAGAGGCTGAGAGAGCTGGGCCTGTTTAGCTTGGAGAAGAGAAGACTGAGAGGGGATCTTCTCAATGTGTACAAATATCTGAAGGGAGGGTGTCAAGAGGATGGGGCCAGACTCCTTTCAGTGGTGCCCAGCGACAGGACAAGAGGCAATGGGCACAAACTGAAACACAGGAAGTTCCGGCTGAATATGAGAAAACATTTCTTTCCTGTGAGGGTGACAGAGCACTGGCACAGGTTGCCCAGAGAGGCTGTGGAGTCTCCTTCTCTGGAGATATTCAAAACCCGCCTGGATGTGATGCTCTGCAACGTGCTCTAGGTGACCCTGCTTGGCAGGGGGGTTGGACTAGATGATCTCCAGAGGTCCCTTCCAACATCAACCATTCTGTGATTCTGTGATCCCCCAGCGAGCCATGTATTCCTGCAGCTCTGTCACATGGTGAACAAACCACCCTCCTTACTGTTCCAGTTCTCTCCTTCCTAAAGAGGCCGTATCTATCCATGTAAGCACTCCAGTCGTGAGGTGTTTGATCATGTATCCATGATCCCAATGGCATCTTAACCGCACAACTTCACACAGACCTTTAATTTGCCCTGTGTATTCCCTGTGCTGCACACATTAGTGGCCTACTTCAGTGCATTAGGTGGTCACCCAGTTATGCTGATTTCCCAGAAGATGTGTGAGCTTACTTAATATTTCTCTCCTGTCCATAATTCCTTATTTGTGTGCATACTTTTGAGGTGGCCTAGCTTCATCCCTGTTTCATCAATTATAAGACCTCTCTTGTCCACATCACCCTGCATACTTTCCTTGCCAACCTTGGCCACCACTTCTCCACTTGATTTGCAAGTGCAGTGAGACTCTTGGTACATTTCTAAACAGTTAATGTATTGCTCCAGTACTGTACTGTGATCACCATCACTGTTTCTGTTTCTTAGGCAGGCATATCATTTACCAGTTTAATAGTCAGCTTTCGATGTCTGTCTGGGCCTTGCTGTGGACTGTACAAATATATTGCATTTTTTGCTACATATGACTTCATATGAGTTTGCAGAATTTTCACAATTTGAGAGCATTATAGCTGTCAAAACTTTGAGGTTTTTGTTTGTTCATTTGTTTTTATGTTCTTCTCAATCCAAATAAGGGAAAAATGTCTTAATTTAATTTTGAAAGAAAAATAGTCCACATAGTGGCCAAAAAACTCACGTTGTGAGGGATCCTGAAAGATATACGGGCCAATGTTGAAACCAGCAGACACTGAACAATTTAAACTTTGTTTTGGTATGAGGATTGGGGTCAATCATGCTATAAAAGAGTGAACATACCTCACAGTCCACATTGCCGCAAAATGTAAAACCAACATGTGAAACAAAGATTTAAATTTAGCGTGGTATATAAAGTATGTCCAGTGTCTACAGCAGAGAGGGGTGCCTATGAGAATTTACAAGAAAAGGTGGTCTTTCAAGAAAAAAAAAAAAAAAAAAGAATATCACGACAGCATGTCTCTGCTTAGAAAGACTGTTACCACTAACTGTTTCACTCCCTATGTCAGCAAAACTTCTTGAAATAAAGCTGAAATCAGTTGGAGTTTTGCTTGCATTAAAGCCACATGAAAGGTGATTACATTTGCAATAGGGAAATCTCTGAGTTTACTAGCTTCCCTTGTAAATTTATTCTTTTAGATCTGTGTACTGGGTATGACTTATTTTGAGAACAGCAAGGATCACTGAGGTATGTTTTAGGGAAAGCTAGTTGATTAGATAGTTGTTCACATCTTTAGATAAACAACAGTTATTCAGAAATGTTTGGATTGGCTATTTAATAACCTCTAGAACTTTACTTGGTAAAAAAACAATAACTATACTGGTGCTGGATATCAACAAAAAAAGTATCAATAATGTTGTGATAATTTTCATTTATTTACGTTTAACCTCTGATAGACTGGAACATTCTGAATGAAGATATAACCTCCTGTAGATTGAAACAAGCAATATGATGATCTTAAGTCTTACTGCTGCTTTCTAAGCTCTTCGTAATTACGTGTTGCTTAATACGGAGGTTAGATAAGCCACAACTACAGATTTTCAATCAGACTGAAAGAACCTCATAAGAAACTGTATAACTCATAAGATAAAGTGGTTCAGGCATTAGTGAATTATACTGCTGCTTTATGAGTGGGATTAAAAAAAGAACACAACTTAAATGAAAAACAAGAATGTCACTCCCACTGGAAATGGTAATATAACAATTGAGAAAACACATACTGCATTTTCATTAAGCTATGAACTATGGATGTTTTTGTTACTGATTTTGAAGTCTTATGTTAGAATGGAATACAACATCTTACAGGACTTTTATGGCAGGATAGAAACTTTTAGTTAGCATAGGTCTTGATTACCTGTGGGCTGACTTATAAATACTTAGATATTTTGTCTGATCTGAAATAAAATCTTCAAATTACTGGTGTTCAAAAATGTTTATGATTGCAAGTTTTTAACCTTATGCCAAGTAAACAATTTTTTTTTTCATCTCAAAAATGATCCCTGAGAAATATGTGTGTGTGTAATTATGTATACATATTTGTACAGGGGAAAGGGAAAAACATCTTTGGTCATGTCCTTGCCAAGGTAGTGAAGAGGGCTTTAAACTAAAGTTGCTGGGGGAGAGGAACCTCAATCCATCCCACCCCTCCAAGTTTGATGCCAGTGTCAGAGATAGGTGTCCAGAGCCTGGAGAATGGTCAGGAGTCAGCAGGAGAACACCTGAAGAGCACAAAGGAATTCCAGCCACTCCAGCCAGTATGTCAGCTTCATCAGGGGCCCAACTTAAATATCTCTGTGCTAACACACGTAGCATGGAGAATAAACAGAATGAGTTAGACATGTATGCATGCCTGCAGGCCTATGACCTCACTGGCATTATAGAGATGTGCTGGGATGGCTCCCATGACTGGAGTGTTGGAATGGAAGAATACAGGTTCTTTAGGAAGGACAAGCAGGGGAGATGAGGAGGGGGCATCGCCCCCTATGTCAGTGAGCAGCTGGAGTGCATGGAACTCTGCCTGGGGATGGATGAGGAGCTGACAGAGAGCTTATGGGTCAGGATTAAAGGGAGGGCAAGGACAGGTGACATTACGGTGGGAGTCTGTTACAGGCCACGTGATCAGGAAGACCAAGCAGATAAGGCCGTCTACAGACAGATGGAAGCAGCCTTACATTCATAAGTCCTGGTCCTCATGGAGGACTTCAACCACGCTAGTATCTGTTGGAGGGACAGCACAGCAGGGCATAAGCAATCCAGGAGGTTCCTGGGATGCGTTGATGATAACTTCCTTCTCCAAGTGATAGAGGAGCCAACCAGGAGATGTGTTATGCTGGACCTCGTTTACACCAACAAGGAGGGGCTGGTGGGGACTGTGAAGATCAAGGGCAGCCTTGGCTGCATTGACCATGAAATGGTGCAGCTTAGGATCCTGAGGGCAGTGAGGAGGGAGCACAGCAAGCTTGCTATCCTGGGCTTTGGGAGAGCAGACTTTGGCCTCTTCAGGGATCTGCTTGGCAGAATACTGTGGGACAAAACCATGGAGGGAAGAGGGGCCCAAGAAAGCTTGTCAATATTCAAGGATCACCTCTTCCAAGCCCAGGAGCAATGCATCCCAACAAAGAGGAAGTCAGGCAAAAACACCAGGAGGCGTGCATGGATGAACAAGGAACTCCTGGCCAAACTGAAGCAGAAAAAGGAGGCCTACAGAGGGTGGAAGCAAGGCCAGATAGTGTGGGAGGAATACAGAAAAATTGTCCAGCAGCCAAGGATAAGGTTAGAAAAGCTAAAGCCCCATAGAATTAAATTTGGCGAGGCAAATCAAAGGCATCAAGGTGCATCAAGGGCAACAAGAAAGGCTTCTATAGGTACATCAGTGATTAAAGAAAACTAGGGAAATTGTGGGCCCTCTCCAGAAGGAAACAGAAGACCTGGTTACCTGGGATACAGAGAAGGCTGAGGTACTCAACAACCCTTTTTGCCTCAGTCTTCACCGACAAGAGCTCTAGCCACACAGCCCAAGTCCCAGAAGGCAAAGGCAGGGACTGGGAGAATGAAGAACCACTGTAGGATAAGATGAGGTTCGAGACCATCTAAGGAACCTAAAGGTGCACAAGTCCATGGGACCTGATGAGATGCATCCGTGGATCCTGAAGAAATTGGCAGATGAAGTTGCTAAGCCACTGTCCATCATATTTGAGAAGTTGTGGCAGTCCAGTGACTGGAAGAGGGGAAATATAACCCCCCCCCTTTTTAAAAAGGGAGGAAAGGAAGACCCGGGGAACTACAGGCCAGACAGTCTCACCTCTGTGCCTGGCAAGATCATGGAGCAGATCCGCTTGGAAACTATGCTAAGGCACATGGAAAACAAAGATGTGATTGGTGACGGCCAACATGGCTTCATTAAGGACAGATTGTGCCTGACAGATCTGTTGGACTTCTATGATGGGGTTACAGTGTTGGTCAATAAGGGAAGAGCAACAGACATCAGCCACCTGGACTTGTGCAAAGCATTTGACTCTGTCCCACGTGACATCCTTGTCTCTGAATTGGAAAGACATGGATTTGACAGATGGACCACTCAGTGGGTGAGGAATTGGCTGGATGGTGGCACTCAAAGAATTGCGGTCAATGTCTCAATGTCAAAGTGGAGATCAGTGACAAGTGATGTTCCTCAGGGGCCAGTATTGGGACCAGTGTTGTTTAACATCTTTGTCTGCAACATAGATGTGGGATTGAATGCACCCCTAGCAAGCTTGCCAATGATACCAAGCTTTGTAGTGTTGCTGACATGCTGGAGGGAAGGGATGCCATCCAGAGGGACCTTGACAGGCTTGAGAGGTAGGCCTGTGAGAAACTCCTGAGGTTCAACAAGGCCAAGTGCAAGGTCCTGCACCTGGGCCAGGGCAATCCCAAGCACAGATACAGTCTGGGTGGAGAATGGATTGAGAGCAGCTCGGAGGAGAAGGACTTGGGCATGTTCGTTGATGGGAAGCTCAGCATGAGCTGTCAATATGTGCTTGCAACCCAGAAAGCCGTCCATATCCTGGGCTGCATCAAAAGAAGCATGACCAGCAGGTCAAGGGAGGCAATTCTCCCCCTCTACTCTGTTCTTGTTAGACCCCACCTGGAGTACTGCGTTCAGCTCTGTGGCCCCCAGGAGTAATGGTTAAAATAGTTAAGCCATTACAAGGAGTAATGGTTTTAAACTGAAAGAACGTAGACAGAGATTAGGTAGAAGGAGGAAATTCTTTACTCTGAGGGTGGTGAGGCACTGGATTGCCCAGAGAAGTTGTGGATGCCCCATCCCTGGAAGTGTTCAAGGCTAGGTTGGATGGCATTTTGAGCAACCTGGTGTAGTGGAAGGTGTCCCTGCCCATGGCAGTGGGGTTGGAATTAGGTGATCTTTAAGGTTCCTTAACCCAGTCCCTTCTATGAATCTGTTATATGTATAAGTAGATATGTGTGTATGTATACATACAACAGAAGATGTCTATATGTATTTTGCGTGGGAAATATGTGGTTGCTGGATGTACGCTTCTTTGATTGAACTGTGTTTTTTAAGTGTGGCTTTTTTCTCTTTCGAATAAACATTATTTTTTTTTTCTCAATAACATGACAGTAAAATGTAATATATCTTTAAAAACAAAAACAAGCAAACAAATAAAAACACATGCTGACATCTTAGCTATAGTGTCTGCCAAACAAATTGGTGCTTGTTACATTTTGTTTTTCATATTGAACTATTTGAGCAAAACTCATGACTGTAAGGAAAAAAAATTCAAGTAATACCAATGCAAATGAATGAATTTCTTTTAGTCAGGATGGCTGAAAAGGCCATGTAAAGAGGTGTAAAATGTTCTTTCCTTCTCTATCCAGGTGTTAAATCACATGACAGCTGTGTTGGCAGTAGTATAAAACTAAGTTTATTTGAATGAGGACGAGAGGAGATGGGAGAGATCTTTAGTCATTAGTTGCTCCTTATGAACCACTAAACACAGTGCTAAGCTGTCAGAGGATGCAATCTCTTGCTAGCCAACCTCTGACTCAGCTTTTAACTCCTTTAGTTAACGAAGAATAAAATCTGGGAGGGAGCTGGCATGGAATAAGTCTGGACTCTGGGGACACAGCTAAGTTAAAGGAAGGCCATGCCAGAGATGGTGTTGGGGATTTTCACTTCTGTCGAGAGGGGAAGCGCTGCACTGAGCATCATGCTGTAGTAACACTGGGTAGCAATGAGGCACACAGAGATTTCCTAGAGGGCTGCCAGTGCACTGAGAGGACCCTGAGACCCTGCATGCTGCATTTGTGAATGTAGAACACCAGACTGAAGATTTTTACAAGAGCAGTCTAGGGTCAGGTTCTTTTCTTGCTATCAGAAATTCATCCAGTTGAGCCACATACAATCTCTTGAGAGTGGGCTACTGACTAAAGTAATGCCATCTTAGGTTAGGCACATGTCTGTGAATTCTCACAATTCAAGATTACCCCGTTCTTATGTTTTGAAGACTGCAACATTTTGGTACACCCCTTCTAGAAGAGAAGTGGTAGTGGCATGTGTATATCCCTGTACTTATGTTGTAGTTTAACCCGGCACACAGCTAAGCACCACACAGCTGTTTGCTCACATCCCACACGTGCAGTGGAATGGGAGAAAAAATCGGAAAAGAAGGTAAAAGCTCATGGGTTGAGATAAAGACAGTTTAATAAGACAGAAAAGGGAGGGAAAATAATAATAATGATAATAAAAGAATATACAAAGCAAGTGATGCACAATGCAATTGCTTACCACCCACTGAGTGATGATCAGCCTACCTCCGAGCAGCAAACCTCCCCCAACCCTGGCCAGCACCCCATATTTATTGTTCATGACATTATCTTCTATGGAATATCCTTTTGGCCAGTTTGGGTCAGCTGTCCTGGTTCCACCCCCTCCCAGCTTCTTTCGCCTCCCCTGCCTCCTCACTGGCAGGACAGCATGACAAGCAGAAAAGTCCTTGGCTCTGTGTATGCACTGCTCTGCAACAACTAAAACATCAGTGTGTTATCAACATTATTCTCATCCTGAATCCAAAACACAGCACAATACTAGCTACTAGGAAGAAAATTAACTCTATCCCAGTTGAAACCAAGACAGTATCCACCCCTTATTCTATACCATCTACATCGTTCTCAGGTCCTACACTTTCCAATACCAGTTAATCACTACCAGCTTTCCTGTCTTTTGATATATACAAACACATATCATTCACTTAGTCTATGGGCCATCTCTCTAAGATGTCTGTTGAGTTTGTTTAGTCCAAGACTTTGGGCTCCATCTGTCATAGCAGTCCTTCAGGGCAGGAGAGACAGTGTGTAGTGTTGGATTGTTGCATGCTGAAGCCAGTTCTGGTGTCATCACCACTGCGCTTGTCCAATTCTGTCAAAAGTCATTTTTTGTGAATCTGGATGATTCTTACCGTAATACCATTAATGTGGCATATAGCAACCATAGTGGTGATGACATAAAGCATTATGTAGCAATTAATATCATACAATTCAAATCATGGGCTATTCTCACCCAACATCAAATCCCCTTGAGGTACACATTGGACTTCACCATCCTTCTACATTACCCACCAAGTGTACCCAGGTCCTTGATCAAAAGTAATCCCACAGATGGGTTTGCCTTTGCCTGAGGCAGGAATTACCCAATCTCCCAACATGTTCTTTGTGTTTGCTACAGGGACTTTATCCCCTTCTACAGTACATAACGGTTTTGATTGGACAGGTCTGGCTCAGTTGGCAGATCCCCCAGTGTTGACTAATCAGGTGGCCTCTGCTAAATGTGTATACCAATGTCTGACTGTCCCAGCACCCATTGCTTTCAGTGTAGTCTTTAACAGTCCATTATATCATTTGATTTTCCCAGAGGCTGGTGCATGATAGAGGATGTGACATACCCAGCCAATGCCATGCTCGTTGGCCCAGGTATCTATGAAGTTGTTTCGGAAATGAGTCCTATTGTCTGATTCAATTCTTTCTGGGGTACCACGTCACCATAAGACTTGCTTTTCAAGGCCCAGGATAGTGTTTTGGGCAGTGGCATGGGGCACGGGATATGTTTCCAGCCATCTGGTGGTTGCTTCCACCATTGTAAGTATATGGAGCTGGCCGTTGCGGGTTTGTGGGAGTGTGATATAATCAATCTGCCAGGCCTCCCCATATTTATATTTCAGCCATCGTCCTCCATACCAGAGAGACTTTAACTGCTTGGCTTGCTTGATTGCAACACAAGTTTCACAATCATGGATAACCTGTGCAATAGTATCCACAGTCATGTCCACACCTCGATCATGAGCCCATCTTTTTTTTGCATCTCTTCCTTGGTGGCTTGAGGTATTATGGGCCCACCAAGCTATAAACAATTCACCCTTATGTTGCCAGCCTAGACCCACCTGGGCCACTTTGGTCTTAGCAGCTTGATCCACCTACTGGTGTTTTGATGTTCTTCAATGGCCTGACTCTTAGATACATGAGCATCTATATGGCATACTTTTACAACCAGGTTCTCCACTCGGGCAGCACTATCTTGCCACAATTTGGCAGCCCAGATGGGTTTGCCACTGTACTGCCAGTTGCTCTGCTTCCATTGCTATAACCACCCCCACAGGGCATTTGCCACCATCCATGAGTCAGTATAGAGATAGAGCACTGATCACTTTTCTCGTTCAACAACATCTAAAGCCAAGTGAATGGCCTTCACTTCTGCAAATTGGCTCAATTCACCTTCTCCTTCAGCCGGTTTTGCAACTTGTCTTGTACGACTCCATACAGCAGCCTTCCACCTCCAATGCTTTTCCACAATATGACAGGACCCATCAGTTAACAGAGCATATTCCTTCTCGTCTTCTGATAGCTTATTATACAGCGGGCCACTTCAGGATACATCACCTCCTCCTCTGGAAATATTCTGAAATCTTTACCTTCTGGCAGTCCATGATCAACTCCCAGATTCCTGGGTGACTGGGGTTTCCTATTCAAGCCTGTTGTGTGATCAGTGCAACCCACTTACTCCACGTAGCATCAGTTGCATGATGTGTAGAGGGGACCATCCCTTTGAGCATCCAGCCCAGCACTGGCAGTCAGGGTGCCAAGAGAAGCTATGGTTCAGTACCAACCACTTCCAAAGCAGCTCAAACCTCTTCATATGCTGTCAATATCTCTTTTTTGTTTGTTTGTTTGGAGTATAGCGAGCCTTGGATACTTTGTATCCCTGACTCTAGTACCCTAGAGGCTGACCTCCAGTCTCCCCTGGTGCTTTCTGTCAAAGGCTCCAGGTAGGACAGTTCTCCCCGGCTGTGCCGTAGAGCACATTTTTTACATCTTGTCCTGCCCAGACTGGCCCAAGAGCTACAGCATGAACTATCTCCCGTTTAATTTGTTCAAAGGCTTGTTGTTGTTCAGGACCCCATTTGAAAATGTTCTTCTTCTGGGTCACTTGATAGAGCAAGCTTAAATCAGACTGTAATTCAGAATATACATTTTCCGAAAACCCACAGTTCCTAAGAAAGCATGTGTTTCCTTTCTTGTTAGTTGGCAGAGACATCGATGTTATATTATTGACCACATCCATTGGGATTTGATGATGTCCATCTTGTCATTTTATTCCTAAAAATTGGATATCCTGTGCAGGTCCTTTGACCTTACTTTGTTTTATGGAAAACCAGCTTTCAGAAGGACTTGGACTATTTTCTTCCCTTTCTCAAAAACTTCTTCTGCTGTGCTGCCCCACATGATGATGTCATCAATGTATTGCAGATGTTCAGGAGCTTCCCCTTTTTCCAGTGCAGTCTAGATCAGTCCATGGCAAATGGCAGGGCTGTGTTCCCACCCCTGGGGCAGCTGATTCCAGGTGTACTGGATGCCCCTTCAAGTCAAAGCAAACTGTGGCCTGCACTGTGCTGCCAAAGGGATTGAGAAAAATGCATTAGGGATGTCAATGGTGGCATACCACTTGGTTGCCTTCGATTCCAGTTCATATTGAAGTTCTAGCACATCTGGCACAGCAGCACTCAGTGGTGGTGTGACTTCATTCAGGCCACAATAGTCCACTGTGAGTCTCCATTCTACATTAGACTTTCACACTGTCCATATTAAAGTGCAAATGAGTCTTGCTGATCACTTCTTGGCTCTCCAGTCAATGAATCAGCTTATGGATGGGAATCGGGGAGTCTCAGTTAGTGCAATATTGCCGCTGGTACACTGTTGTGGTAGCAATTGTCACCTGCTGTTCTTTGACCCTCAGCAACCCCACAACAGAAGGGTCCTCTGAGAGACCGGGCAAGATAGACAGATATTTAATGTCCTCTGTCTCCAAGTTAGCTATACCAAAAGCCCATCAGTACCCTTCTGGGTCCTTGAAGTACCCTCTCCTGAGGTAGTCTATGCCAAGGATGCATGCAGCCTCCAGGCCAGTCATAATGGGGTGCTTTTGACACTCATTCCCAGTTAGGCTCACTTTGGCCTCCAATACAGTCAACTGTTGGGATCCCCCTGTCACTCCAGAAACACAGGTGGGTTATACCCCTCTATAGCTTGATGGCATTAGGGTACACTGTGCACTGGTGTCCACTAGAGCTTTATACTTCTGTGGGTCTGGTGGCTAGGTCATCGAATCCACATAGTCCAATAAACCCAATTGTCCCCTTCCTCCACCTGGCTGGAGGCTGGGCCCCTCTAGTCCTGGTCATAGGATTCATTACACTGTCTGGAAACCTGTCCACTGGAAGCTGGAGCAGCAGTTTTCCCAGAAGAACCGCCTTTTGTGATTGTTTTTCCTTGCAACTTACATACCAGTGCTTCTAGGGTTGAGATAGATTTCCCATTCCATTTCCTCATGTCCTCTCCACGGTCACGAAGGTAAAACCTCAGGGCGGCATGTGGTGTGTACCCACTATATCCTCTTTCTTGAGCAGAGGGATGCTTACTCCTAAAAGTGGAGACACTGATTTGTACAAGTGAGGAGTAGGACATATACTCTTTGAATTGCTGGAACTCCCAGAACAGTTTCTCTACTTTTTGAGTTGGTTCTGTCTCTTCGGAAAGTTTCTCCACAGATGAGATGCAGACCCATAAGAAGGAAGAGAGACTTTCTTCATACTGCTGAATTTGGCCAGTCAAATCACCCACCGTGTGTTTCTCTCCATCTTTCCATATCATTACTGCCAATGAGTTGGCATATGACAATGGCACACTCCATGCAAACTTCCACCCCATGGGTTGTGTGCATCTGGCTTCATCTGGACCTTTCGATATCTGATTGTTGTCCAGGTCACCATAAATCACCTCCAGCATGGCTAATTCCCTCAGGTACTGGATACCTCTCTCCATGGTGGTCCATTTGCCCGGGTGACATACAATGTCTTCCTTCAAGGGATACCTTTCCTTCATGCCTGACAAGAGTCACCTCCAGAGGCTGAGGGCTTGTGTCCCTTTTCTAATTGTTTTGTCAATGCTCACTTCCCTAGAGAGGGATCCCAGCTGCTTGACTTCCTTGCCTTCTAATTCCAGGCTGCTGGCCTCATTATCCCAGCATCGGAGCAGCCAGGTGACTATGTTCTCGCCTGGACAATGGCTGAAATCTTTTTGCATATCTTGCAGCTCACTCTGGGATAGCAATTGGGTGGTTACTGCTGCTTTTATGATCTCTTCTTTTTCCTCATCCCATTATCATGATGGCCCTGCTTCATCTTCTTCCTCCTTCCCCTTCTTAGTAGGATTTTCTTCCCTTACTAAATGAGCTGACTTTCACATCCATTGTTTCATCTTGCTTATAGGGGTGACAGATACTGGCACAAGTTTGTTCTCTGGCCAGCCACAGTGCTTGTTGCAGGGGCTGGAGTGGTTGCAGAGCCCATTAGAGGGGCTGAAGTGGCCACAGGGCCTGTTGCAGTGGTTGGATTAGTCATAGGGTCTGTTGCAGGGGTTGGAATGGCCACAGGGACTGTTGTTTTGTCATCAGATCCAGAGACCTTCTCTTCCACTTGACAGTGCTGGATAGTGTTGATCAGGGCTCAGTAAACGTGGGCAAGGCCTCAGCACATTCCAGTGATTTGTGTTTCTCTGGAATTGCCAGGGTGACAGCATACTTTTTCGAAACATTTTGCTAGTTTTTTTAGGATTTTGCACTTCTTCAGGCATGAAGTTCTAAAATACTGGAAGAGGAATTTTGGCTAGCTTGGAGAAGGGGAAGGGGAAGGGGAAGGAGAAAGGAAAAGGGAAAGAGAAGAGGAAAATGTTCCCCCATAGATTGGCTGCCCAAGGAAAAAAAAGGCAGACAGCGTACCTATTGATAGTTTCCAAGAGATGGTTCCTGAAGTACAGAGATGATGGCAGTGATGAATACAAATACCAGATTAGTCTCATCACTGGTAATTTTATCATATCATAAGCCACTGTTGCGTAGTACAGCAAAATGATGACTTTAAACCAGCCCCCAGAAGTGGCAAACAGCAGGACAGGGAGCATAGACAGCAAGTAAGGTACTATATAACATGACTCTAAGAACAAGCACAACAGATCCAAGAGCAAATAAATCAACATTGTGACCAGCAACTATTAAACTAATACAATGCTTATAAGAATTTTGTTTTAACATGCTCTGGTCAGATCTGTCATTATGCCAACTGTTTGAGCCCCATGTTGGGCTCCAAAAGG
>VXAA01004159.1:48799-68888 GCA_013399115.1 Anseranas semipalmata | reverse complement strand
TCCACTGCCTTCCCTTCATCCATATTGTGGGTAATCTTGTTATGAAAGGATACCAAGTTCATGAGGCATTCCCTTCATGCACCTTTGTCAGTTTTAACCAATCACTGCATTGTCTTTCAAGCGCTTTTCAATAACTCCCAGAATAATTTTCTCCATAATTTAATCAGACACTAAGGTGAGACTGACAGGCCTATAATTACCAGGGTCCTCATTCTTGCCCTTCTTGAAAATTGGAATAACATTTGCTAGCTTCCCGTTGTCTGGGACCTTTCCCAGTCTCCCAGAGAGGTCTCACAATAACATTAGCCAGTTCTTTCACTACCCTGGGATGAATACCATTGGACTCTATAGACTTAAGCACAGCAAATGCCATACAAATTCAATGCTAGCTGGGGGCTTATCACTCCCCTAGTCGCAGTCCTCCAGCGCAGGGCTCCGGAGGTCCAAGTGTCCATCACTAGTGTTAAAAGCAAAGGATTACACGTCTCTGCTTCATCTTCATCCCTGTTTGTGAGGTGACCAGTGTTTTCTTTAGTCTTCCTTTTGCTGTTAACAAAAAAAGGCTTTTTTAAAGTATCTACCACGGCATTGGCCAGCTTCAACTCCAATTGAACTTTGGCTGTACAAATTTTCTCCCTACAGTGACTAACGGCATCTCTGTAATCTTCCTGGGTAGCCTGACTTTGCTTCCAAATTCCATACACTTTCTGCCTAAGTTCCTGGAGAAGATCCATGTTCAGCCAAGCTGTCCTTTTCCCCTGCTTGCTTGATTTCTGACACACTGGAATTGCCTGCTCCTGTGCTCTTAAAAGATGCCTGTTGAGAAGTGACCAGGACCCCAGTATCCTCAAAAGCAGATTCCAAGCGGACATTACTAACTAGTTCCTTGAGCAGCCTAAAGTCTTATCTCCCAAAGTCTAGGGTAGTACCTCTGCTGGAATTTTTTTCTCTCATCACCAAAGATTTTAAACTCAACCATTTCATGATTGCTGTGGCCAAGACAGCCACTGTCACATCACCCACAAGACCATCTATTTACAGACAACATATCCAGGACATATCTACGTATCTATGAGGGCACCCTTCCAGTCGTTAGTACTTGTATCAAAAAGTTAACTTCACAGAATCACAGCTTCACAAGCTTCAGAAATTTCCTGAACCTTTTTGTATCTGCTGTATGATAGTCACAGTTAGTATCTGGAAGGTTGAAGTTACCCGTACAGACAAGAACAACTGATGTAGAGATTTCTCCTGGTTCCTTATAGAATACTATGTCAGTGTCGCCATCCTGGCTGGGTGATCTATAGGAGACTCCCAACAATAATATCCACTTTACTAGCTTTTCCCCTAATCCTTACCCAGAGGCTCTCAACCATGTTGTCCACGGGTATTGACAAGCCAGGTATTGATAAGCTAGGTCCACCTGTTTCTTTCGATGTCCTTCACTAAAACTGAAAGGATAGAGGAGATTACTACCCGCACTCTTGATCCCTTTACCAGTCTTCCCAAGGCCCTGAAATCTCTTTGGACTTTGGAAGTCCCTTGGACTTCTCATTGTGACTTTGTCACTACCTATGTGAAAACGCAAGAATACATAATTATGCAAGGGCTGCACCAGTCTAGGAAATTTCCTGGTAATGTCTTTAACCCAAACCCCCAGGAGGCAGCAAACTTCCCCAAAGATGAGTCTGGTCAGCAGATTGGGCCCTCTGTTCCCCTTGGGAGGGAGTCACCGTGACAGTAGCCTGATGTTTTTCCTTTGTGGAGTTGGTCATGATGTGAGGGATAGGCTGGCCTGACCTTGGTGACTCCTCTAGCGTAGACGTATCATCATTCACCTCATCATGACCCTGTCCTTCCAACAACAGAGTCTCATATCTGTTGTGTAAGGGCATCTGGGAAGCCAAGGTAGATGAGACAGAGCCCTGAGCAGAGATTCGTTTCCATTCACCTCTGCCCTTCAAGCTACTGCTTTCTGGCTGGTGGAGAGAGGGTACAGGATCTCCTTTGTTGTGTTATGCCTAGTTGTCATTTCTGTTAGAGCAAGGGCAGAGTATGGTTCCACCAGACAGTCTCATGCTTGGACTCCTAGATGCTCCTCAAACTGTCTTCTTTCTCCAAAAGCTCAGTCACTAAGCTAAGCAATTCTTCTACCAGAGTGCACCTCCCTCAGACACTCTCACTACTGTCCTCAGACACCGGTGGAAGCCTTGGGCACACTGCAGCTGTAGACCTGGATGGCTGCATGTTCCCTTGGGAGTTCATCTGGGTAGCTGCATCCATCCCAGTTGGTGCTAATAGCAGAGGGGACACAGAAGACAGAGCTTTATGTCAAGTAGTCACCATTGCTTAAGTTCACTGAGGGGGATTATGACCAGTGGACTAAGGGTGCTAAGTTCTAACGCTATGTCAGAGCTGTGTCAAAAATTATGGTTGCCTTTACTAATAATTTTTTTTAGCCTTATTTTGGAAAGAGGACTGCGGGATCAGTAGGAGAACATCCATTGAAATTCATCTAACTAGCCTCTTCGATGAGGGTTAGCCACTAATGCCTGATCTTGGTGTTGAAAAGTGGCATGTTTAGAGATCTAGTATTGACACAGAAGCATTATTGGTGCAGGAGAGAACAGAGGTAAGACTGTATTGTAGTGTAGGTCAACCTGTAACTGAAACTGATGTTCCTTCATTCGAATTTGATATTTGAATTTTAGAAATTGGGATTACTGAAATTGAATATCTATTTAATGTTCAGGGGAGTTAAAAGCTCATGAACAGGATATTTAGGAAAAAAAAACAATGGATTATAGGTCTTTGTTTTACTGTTGTACTAAACCAATGTTACTTAATGAATAAAATTAGTAAAATGTTGACTTTTATTACTTTAGAAGTGCCTTTCTTCCTGGACATGGTAGTTAAAATTTTTGACAACTTTCAGGTCGTGTCCAGTTCTACTCCCAAATCTCCCCAGATCCTATTCTTTTGGACTTGCTAGTCATAACAATCCAACCAACTTCAGCTGTTAGTGACAGACCATAACATGCAGGTAGAAGGGTAGCTGCCTTGGCAGCAGGGAATTGGGAATTGGAAATAACAGTGTTCAGCGTCAATTTTTATGGGTGAATCATTATGATTGTGGAACACTATTAAGCATAAAGAGTGTTGGACAATACCTAAGAAAAAAAGTGAAGGACTTGACTATTCAGGTACGCAATGCATCATAGGATGGAGAAGGATTAAGGTTTTTCTAGAGCTTATGGTACTGATTTTTCCTCGGAAAAAGAAGCAGAGATTAAAGTAGAATAAAGGAGAGAGACTGTAACAGTGATGCGTGCATTTATTAACAAGTACAGGTTGATTTTATTACCTTTAGGGGCTTAGACAAGAATGTCTCAAGGAGACCAACTCCTTGGCACAAATTTAGAAAGTATCAAATACTCTTGATCCGTAATCACAAATATTCGTTGTTTCTACAAACAGGTCTATAAACATGAGTGCTTGTCATGTAATTGGATTACTGCCTAATATAGTGAAAGCTTCTTCTTTGGCTAGTTCATTAAAGATATCTCTATTGGGTTTTTAATTTTTAATTTTTTCTATATTTCTGGCTATGTAATAAAGCAGTTGAATGTTCAATGTCTGCTACTGCCCCTCTCCCAGGGTTTCTTGCTCTGGACCTGTGTTGATTGCCTAGAGAAATTGCAGTTTAAGAGGAGGAGGTTGTAGATGACTTGGTAAAATGTCAGTCTGAATTCGAATCGGATAAATTAATCAAATCTAGACAAAAAGCGTTAATAACTCTACTATTAATGCTGCTAATATTAAATACTAAGGTGTATTCAAAAGCACTATAGTTTCATGTAATGTAGTAATATATCAGTGTCGGAGATTTCTTCATCCTTAACTTCTCTTGCTCTGGTACTTAAAAAGGATTTTAAATATGCTTTTACTATTCTTAGGGAGCTGAATTAAAAGGACATATTGGAAAACTTTACAGCCCATTTATGGTATTGAGTCGGATAGGAGGAATAGTTGGTCTTTGAGACTGGTGTTGTGTCAGAGAACTCAGACAACTACATTATGCTCTTATTTCTTGTTCAAATTCAAAAGGTGATGTTGAACTAATAAGAATGTCAAAGATGTTGGAAAAGAAAGGTATTTGAAAAAGTTCTTGTCTATTACAAGAAAGAAGACTGAAGTAGTAAGGGGTGAATAACGACTAGTTGATATCAACTCAACTGTGCTGCTTCATTTTCAAAGAAGTGTTGCAGCCAGTTGATTTTTTTAATAAGCAAAAGAAAAAAATGGTGAACTGTAAATACGTGCTAATTGCACAAATATTAGCACCATTTCCAAAGTATGTTTTAAGCTTCAAATGCTGTGTATTGTATTAAACAAGTGTAATGCAAACCAATGCTAATAAAAATGTACCGAAGAAGATTTTGTTTTATCTTTGTTAGTGCTAACTTTTTAATTATAAAAGAAAAACATCTGTTGTAACTTAGCATCTTTAAATACAGGACCAGATACTGTGTGTGTCAGATCTTGGGTACTTAACCTGATGTCCTTTAAAAACCTGTGCTCTGAAAACTTTTGAATTAAATGTTTGTAATAAAACACTGTTTAGAGAACTGTAGACTATGTGTAGATAGAAGTAGAATGAGTTTTGTGGGTTTTGTGCTGTGATTGATTTTGTATAAGTTTGTATAGGCACATTATCACATTTCCTAAAGCAACACCTGTAAATGAGGGTTAAAAAGATTTATGTATTTTTCCCAGGTTTTGTTCAGTATGTTTTTGTCTCTACAATCGTTTTTGTTTTCACTGCCTTCATTATTTCGTCTTCTCCCAGCATTACTGAGGGCTTTTTGTCCCAAGGTACACATTTGTATACGAGAAAAAACTATTAATCTTTATTATGATTCTTTTTTGAGTTGTATATGTATAATATTATTATTATTATACGGTATAAAAGCTGTACAAAACAGTATTTTGCTTTTTTGGGTGTTTTTTTGTTTGCTTGCTTGTTTGTTTTTGGTTGGTTAACTTTTTTTTTTATTATTATTTTTAAAAAAAAATGTGTTCATTTTCCAGAGCAATGACAATGAAGAACGCCTGCAGGTCGTAAAACTTCTAGCAAAAATGTTTGGGGCAAAGGATTCAGAGTTGGCATCTCAGAACAAACCGCTCTGGCAGTGCTACTTGGGGAGGTATGGTGTTTTAGTTCCCTTCCCAGGAGGGAAAAAGCATTCAATGAATTGTAATTCAATATTTTTCAATTCCCTTCCCCTCCCACCCCCTTTTTATTTTCCTCAAGTGATATAGCTAAGTGTGATATCCTCATGCTTTATCTGAAATCTGGCAGATAATGCAAAGGAGATTATTTTATATACATCCTCTGCATTCATGATTCTGCAGAGTGAACAATTACAAATCATCCCTTTTTAACTCATTTTTTGCAACTATCTTTACTGCTACTGCCAAGAAAAAGGAAGTTTTATTTGAATTTCTTCACAAATTACACTATTCAATTATAGATTAATTTTAAAACAATATCAAATGACATTTGCAGTATCAGGTGTTATCAGCATCAAATTCAATTCAGTCTGGTAAAACCAAATCTTAGGGAAGTTGAATGATCCGTCTTAGAAGAAATTTGTACTAGGTTAGATGTCCATGGGTTTGCTGTCTATCATGCAGTTTAAAGAGGAGAAGAACATCTCAATCTTAAAACATTTTTCAGTTGCTGATATACAGTTCATGCTTAACTAGGTGGAGCATTAGAGAAATGATATTTAAAATGTTTGAGACATCTTTCACTAAATAGCTGTTTCTGCCTGGGAATTTTTCGCGTGTACTAGGAGAGGATATTTCCCTTCCTGTTTAGAACATGCATTAATGCACGAGTACAGGAATTTTTTCTTAAGTTAAAGGAAGTCAAATTCATACCATGAAACTAGAGTTATTTTAGACATGTAACTGTGAATAGGAGGCATAAAAATCTTTTCAGAGAATATTTGAGATTGTGTAGAAATAATCTAATTGCTTTGGTGAGTGATATTTTTTTCTTGTTGTAATGCATTGTCTTGTTTCTAAATAGGTTTAATGATATCCACGTACCTATTCGTCTTGAATGTGTGAAATTTGCAAGTCACTGCCTTATGAACCACCCCGACCTAGCAAAAGACTTAACAGGTACCAGATTTATTATAACATTAAAATTCAATTTTAAGTCTCCTGGAGAAGTCAGGAAGGTTAGCTGTAATCCTAAGTAACATTCTATGACGTTGTGGAGGGCATAATTGAGGTTGGATTTCTAAGTTGCAGAGTCCCTTGCCTTCAATGCTGCCTCTCAGGCTAAGGGGATTGTGCATGAAGAATGCCTTAACTGAAGAGAGGACCCTCCCTCTCTTACAGTAGTTACATTCCCAACTGCTGTTGAAATTAAGCACCATGGGATCAAACAAAATAAGCCTGGCCAACCAAACGGTCATGGCATTTATTAGGGTGCAGAACAGAGACTTCAGTTCCACAAAGCAGAAATGTGTAAATATTATGCAGCAACTGTCTAAAGTATCAAAACAGTCCTTGGAACTGTGACCACAGCCATTGGTTTCTGCTCCTTCATACAAAACACAGCTTGTAATTCAAGACCTCTGTAGGAAGAAAGCAACTCGCATGGATGGAAGTATTTTGTATTTGTCGCTCCCTATGTCTTAATGAACAAAAGTGCCATTAAAGAGAATAGGTTGGTTTTTTCAAAGTTGATATGAATACTGTCTCTCCCCCTGATCACTAAACTCCCATTTGTAATTCTTTGCAGGCATTATCTTTGACCATTTGCTCTAAGAAGAGAATTTAAGGGGCTGTTAAGTGCATGGGATTGCCCTCTGCCTGCTGAGCATTTGTCAATTTAGGCAAATACAGGCAAGCCTAGAGTCATCCCATAGTTAATTGTACTGTTAAGCCAGCTTTAAAAAAAAATAAAAATAAAAATAAAAATGTTTGTGGACCTTTCCTTAATGGAATGGTAAAGATTATCAGAGGTGTATTTTAAAGTTGTTGTTTTTTTTTTAACATTGTTGAAAGACTTTGTGCCCCCTCTAATGGTATCCTCTGGGAAATGTAATTTTGCTTGCCCCTCTCTCCCCACAATGCTTATCGAAGTCAAATTGTTCAAAAATTTCTCTTGCTCACTGGTGTTGTAGATAAGAATTGTTTTATGCAATGTCAATCTGCTTCATTTGTTTTAGTTTATTATGTTTTCACGTGGAACAATTTTTTAAAAGGTATTTGTTTTTTAAGTTTCGTAACTTCCATAAATGCAAAGCTTCATTATTTCTTGATGTGGTTTTTAGACACTTGTGCTGATTGCCAGCAATGTTAATGGTCAGTATTTCAGATGAGACTTGAAATTTTTCACTGTTCATTGAAAAGTAATGAGTGCAGTAAGCTCTGGTTATTTAGAGAAAACTCTAAATTTTCAATGTTTCTTAATGTTCTCAGTGTTTCAGTGATACATGCTGCATACAGTGATCTTAATGCCTTTTTGTATGTGTTTTCATACCTGTGCGTGCTTCTAAATTAACCTAGAATACATACTTCTAAAAAGATAAATGACCTTTGCTATATGTTTTGTGCTTTGGCAGTTTTCCAAAATGATAATAAGTAGCTGAAACATTTGATACATATAAGCAGAAATCTTAAAATGTTGATAGTGTAAGATTTCTGGTAGTACCAAGTAAGTAGCAATATAGTCATATAGCAATATGCCAAAATAATCTAGAAAAAATGTTCTGTGTTGAATAAACTAGGATTTGTCTAAATAACCATTTTTAGCTTGGTGAAAGAGCATGCTTTTGAAGTATGTCTCTTGATTTGCCCCTGCTTACTATGCTTACGTGGTTCACACTGTGGAGTGTTCCTGGAGCATGTGAACTAGATTCCTTTTGGAAAGTACAGAAGCTGTGTTCAGGAGTGCAACTAATGCGCTCCATCAGCCAAAGAGTGTATAGGAGTCTGCTGCAAGACAGTAGCCTCTAGCCTGAAGTAAGACTTTAAAATGTATATAGGGTCGATATCGAGTTCTTAGCACTTCTGCATCTATTCAGCTCTACAGATCCAATTCTCTTGGACTATAATAGTTGCTAATGTAGATTATAACTAATTATTATAAGAAATAATTTTAAAAAACGTAATCTCTCAACTCTTATTTCCTTAAGGCCAGAAATATAAATATTTAATATTCCAAGCAAATAAAAAGTTAATTACTGACATTCCAGTTAATCTTAGGGAAAATTAGTGGTTTCTTACTGTCGATGCTCAAGACTTTAGAAACCTGTGGTTTTCTGTTTCTGTCCTTTGGGTAGCCTCTAGAGAAATAAAAGTAGCTAAAGTTATATACTTAAAATGAAGTACTTACTTTATTTTATTTTTTTCCCCAGAATATCTTAAAGTAAGGTCACATGATCCTGAAGAGGCAATAAGGCATGATGTTATAGTATCCATAGTTACTGCTGCTAAAAAAGATCTTCTGCTTGTCAATGATCACCTGCTTAATTTTGTCAGAGAACGAACACTGGACAAGCGGGTAAGGCATAATTAGTACTAATGGTGGCTATGCATTATACTTCTAGTCTCTTATATCTTACTGTAATTAGCTTTCTTTTTCTTAAAAGCAACACTTCTTAAAAATGCTGAGTTAATTTTCAAATGACTAATGAAAACCCATATACTGCAAAACTTTTTTAGGCAGTGTATTTAATGAGGCATCTTTTGCCCCTGACTGGAATGCAACATTTTTCATTGTGCTGTATTATATATTTTTTTGATCATACTATATTAAATTATATGCTGAAGCACAACTATGTCACTCCAGTTGTCTAGTTTTCATAGTAATTTTTGAGTAAAACGAGACCCTTGTAAGACATTCTAACACTTTTCATAAGAGATTTTGAGAGCAGGTTTCAAAATGTATGGTAGATTACTGATGCAAATTGTTCTACCATCAGAGGTAGCTAGATTGCCTGCTTTTAATTAGTTCTTTGGAAGACAGAAAGTGAGTATAGTGGCTTTCAAATGTAAATAGCCTTGAAATACAGTTTAGCTATGTTTTGTTATTCGACAAAATTTAGGATATTTGCTGCTTATGTTAAAGCATGATAAACAAGGCTATTAAGGGCAAACTTAAAGTTAGTATTCTCACCTGATTTTTCATTTGGTGACATGCTTTCCCCTGCTGCAGATATAATACAATCTCAAGTATTCAATATGGATCTGTGAGAAAGGGTGTTGGCTTGAATTTGTAACAATTCTAAATTCAAGAGGCATAGTTGCATAGTAGTTACCAATGTTGAAATGTTTAGCATAACAGATATAATGCAGTATTTGTCTAAATGAGAAAATATTGCACTTATAACTCAATCAAACTTTTTTTTTTTTAATTAAACTATTTTATTTTGGGGAAGTGTACTGGGTCTGGCCGGGATAGAGTTAACTTTCCCTGCAGCAGCCCTTGTAGCTAGAACAGCGCTGGTATCACACCAATGTTTGGCTACTGCCGAGCAGTGCTGGCACAGCACCAGGACTCTCTCCAGACCCCCAAAGCCAGTAGGTGGGGGTGGGCAAGAAGTGGGGAGGGGACATGGCCAGGGCAGCTGACCTAAACCGACCAAAGGGATATTCCATACCATATGATGTCACGCTCAGCAATAAAAGCCGGGAAAGGGAAGGAGAAGGGGGGGGCTCTCGTTGTGAAGACGTCTGTCCTTCCGATCAACCACTGTGGGTATTGAGGCTCTGCGTCCCAGGACGTGGCCGGACATCACTCGTTGGTGGGAGAATCACTTGTTCTCTCTTTTCCTCTGTGCTTGTGCACAGGCTTTGCTTGTATATATATATATATATATTTCTCGTTTTTTTTTCTCCTCTTCTCTAATTAAACTATCCTTATCTCAACCTGTGAGTTTTTTTTTTCTCCCCCTCTTCCTTTGAGGAGGGGGAGTGAGAGAGCGGTTGTGGTGGAGTTCAGCTGCCCAGCAGGGTAAAACCACCACAGGAAGAACAGGAAATAATCTGCCAGGAAGTTCCTCAGTCCTTTCAGATTTGAGTTTCAAACTGCTAAACTGTGGTACTATTTCTTTTTCTCAAGTGGAGGGTGAGGAAAGAAGCTATGATGGGACTTGCACAGATATACAAGAAATACTCATTACAATCAGAAGCAGGAAAAGAAGCTGCCAAACAGATATCGTGGATCAAAGATAAACTTCTGCATATATATTATCAGAACAGTATTGATGACCGGTAAGTCAGCCTTTTGAAAGCTGGGTATTCTGTGGGTAACTGGTAATTTATTACTCAGATTTGTTTTTCCTTTGAGCTTAAGTGCTGACAAGAAGACAACTTGATAATTCTGTATGTTTTGATCAAGTGCATAATCTTATACGGCTGCAGCCAATTTTTTTTCTGTGTTGTTCCCTTCTGCTTAAGGCCAAAAGTGATTGTAAGAAGCTGAATATTTTGAAATATTCCAACCAGTACTTCACCACTGCTTTTGTAAAGGAGGCTTTTGTTTATATTTCTTGCTGATTTTTATGTTAAAATCCAGTAAGGAAAATTGCTTTAACAAACTTGCTTTGGACTTGCAAGTCCAATTAGTAAATATATTGACAATGGTTAAGGAATCTTACTCTGTAGAAGGCTAGTTTTTCTGTATGATAACAGCCATGAATGAGAGCCTTGTCCCAGATTTGTGGTGAAAGCAGTGCCTCTGTCGTCCCAGCTGTAGACCCAAATTTCGTTGGTCATATTGAAAAACAGTTGCACATTAGGAACTACTTTGGGAACCAGTCTGCCTTGACTAATCAATGTGGTCTTTTTGGCTTTGAAGATGGGTCTTCGGTCTTCACAGCATGATCAAATACAAATGACATTGCAAACCCATACAAATCTTTTCAAAAATTGACACCCTCAAAAAGTCATCTTCCAAATAAGCAATTATTTCTTGGTACAATGGAAGTGGAAGGGACTGTCTGCATCATCAGGTCCAATCTTATTCATTCACAATTCTCTTAAACTTCAAGATCTTTTTAAACTATCTGGATTTGGGTGTTTACCATGTGATCCCATTAGAAGGCTCTAGTAACTTAAGCTTGTGCATAAGGATAAGGATTTTATTCTCATTTCCAGCATAAATGTACATGATTGCAACATGGGTGTGGTTGTCCTTTTGTTTTTCTTCACAGTCTTGCCTAGGTAACTGGCAGACCCAAGCCTTTTTCTCCTCCTGTTTCTAAATGAGGAGCTTCCATGTCATAGCAGAAGCTTTCATTAATTTCCATGTTGAATGTACCTGCATTTTTACTATGGAAGCAACAGAAATGAGATAAACTCAGCCCTTCAGGAAAGGGCCAGGGAGGAGTCAGGGGAAAAGCCAGTTCCTTCTGACTAGTACCTGAATTCTGCTTCTGGGCTTCATGATAATGTGTAATAATCAACATGACCTGTTTTTTTTTTTTTTTTTTCTATTTTAGGTCCCTTATATGGGGTCAAGTCAACAATTGACTGCAATACTAATCCTTTGGGCTGATAGTTAAGAGACATCCTTCTCTAAAATCCTTTGGTTTCTATCTAGACTAATGCATCTGATTTTGATAATGTCATCTCCTAAACGTCCTTCTGCTAACATTAACGTTACGTCTTCCATAATGATATCTTGTTTAGTTTATGCTGAGTTTTATTGGAAGTTAAGTGACTTGACCTTTAGGTTTTTTAATAAATACATCTTTATATGCCACAACTGATCTCTAGGTAGGTCTGAGAATTTCTGAATGAACGTTTTAACATTTTAAGACCGCTTGCTTGCTTAACAGTTCCTTAATGCTGTCTTTCAGATTACTTGTTGAACGCATCTTTGCTCAGTACATGGTCCCTCACAACTTGGAAACAAATGAACGAATGAAATGTTTGTATTACCTTTACGCAACACTGGATTCAAATGCTGTGAAGTACGTGCTATTTTTGACTTCTTGCAAAATAATTTTTAGTACAGTCATTATTGTAAATTAGTTCTAAATTGTTATGAGTAGCCTGAGCCACTGGACAAAAGTAGTTCACCAACTGTTAGGAAATGGAGTGTAGCAATACTGTATGCTGTTCAAGTGAGAGTTTGAAAAAACTAATAGGGTGTTTTTTAACAAGGTGTGGTACCTTTTAACCTTAAACAGCTAAAAAATAGTAGTGCCAAAGAACTGGCAAAAAGCTTGAGTGCATGTTAGTCCTTTCATGTCTGGAAAGAGAAAGCATAGATTAGTAGCGTTGACTAGCTCTAGATCTTATCTGACAACTTAGGAATTAATACACTCTTCATTTTAGCAGCCAGGATGATTTAAGAGTGGGAAGGAATTACTTGTTTGTCTCTTCTCCTTCAGTATGCATTTTACTTAAAATTATGTTTGTAGAAGGCAATTACTTGCCTTAAAATTAGTCCATGCATGTGAATTTGAATAATGACAGTTTTGCTGCTGTAATGTTCACTGTTTGATTGAATTTACTTAGTTTTACTTTGTTTTTCATTTAGGAGTATGCAGTCACTTGAAAATTGAATGTATTTTTTTCTCATGTGGGAGACTGGCTAAAAAAAAAAACACCCATAGCATTCAAATACTAGAGAAATTGGTGTTTGAATCCCCTGCATTTCTTGTATAACATGCCTGAAGATATTACAATAGTGTAACACATTAAAATAAAGAATAATGTGTTAAAAATAAAAACAGTTACTGTTCTAGTAATTTTTGGTACAGGCTAAACAAAATGCAGAATGGGATTTTTTCAGTACTTGTTATTTCAGACAACAAATAACTTTGGAATTCTACAGTTTTCATATGCATCTGTATGTATTTTAAAGATTTAGTGTATTCAGTTAAATAGGACTGACTTTTACTTGATTCCAGAAGTTTTAAAAATGAAACTGATTTATTCTTTTTTTTTTTTTTTTTTTAAGATGGCTCATTTTTCCTGGAAAGTATGCTAATTTTCAGTTTTGTAGACTATCTCTAATGCGTCTCTTACAAGTCTAATCATGTCTGCTTTTCACAATTTGTTCTAATAGCTCCTTTCTGCGCAAGAAAAGCATTGTTTTGATGATAAAAATCTTAAATATCTGCTTTAGCCTGCTTCTTGGAATGTTTTTAGAAGAATGACTTCAGGCTTGTACAAATGAGCTCTTTATAAGACAGATATCAGTTACTTCCCACTTCTTTTAAAGGCAGTGTAGTTAAGCATCTGAAATAAAACTTGTTTCAAAATCATGCTTTGTTCCAGTATAATATGATCAGTTAAATTTTCCATATCATTCCATTAGGAAACATTTACAGTTTGCTCACACAACAATGAAATTTCAGGTGACAGGTACATTCCTGAGTCTGATGTTGAGTAGAATGTAAAGGCTCTTGTTGGACTTATGTTATTTATTGAACAGAAGACTTTGACAACTCTCTCCTTTTTTTTTCTTTTCTCTTCTTTTTCTTGTCTTCTATTCTGTTTTTTTAGAGCATTGAATGAAATGTGGAAATGTCAGAATCTGCTAAGACATCAAGTAAAGGATTTAGTTGACCTAATAAAACAACCAAAAGTAAGTTCTATTTGTCTTTATTCCACCCAAATTATTATATTATTACATTATCAAATATGCGGTGATACTTAAAACAATACACTGTTTTTAATTTAATTAGTTCCATTGTTCCATCCCTAGCTTATTTTTAATGACAGAAAATATTTTCATTCCATTAGACTACACTTTCAGTAAGAAATGTGTATATGTTTTGTCAGTAAGAGTGAAGAGGTAGGCATTTTTAAGAAATTTTTTAAAGATTTTGCCATCCATTTGGTACTAAAATATTTGCTCCCAGTGTTTAAGAGCTAAATGGTGCCCAGATTGTTCTGATTCTCAAAAAAAGAGAAAAAACAATATATTATTTTTGACTGCCAGCTTTGAGTAATTAAGAAAAAAATACCTAAACATCCTGATTTCTTATCTTATGTAAGTTAGTAACATTTGAGAATTTGGAATATTTTATCCTAATAGCTTGCTTGTTTCTCTTCCCTCTTGGAAACTTCTTAAAATGTTGTGTTGTGGATGACGGACTACTGTTGAATTCTTTTTTTCTTGTTGGGCAAATTTCTAAACAATAAACATTTCTAGAGGATTTAGGATATTCTTATAAAGTAAAAATTAGATTTGTTTTAGTTATATGTACATTCTCATTTGAAAAAAAAAAAGATATAGTGAAATTCTGCCTATGATTTGGAATGTGATTATAACTTGACCTTACTGCTGTAAGTTTAATCTGTTGGTGATTTTTTTTTTAACAGTAATAGTGTATACTATAAAGTGTTGCTATGCTTGTATTCATATATTTAGATCTTCTTTATGTTCTATATGTGTATATACTGAAATACCACAGGTAAATTTAATGCAGTTTTATTACTGAATTATCCTTTTGCTGAAATTACCTGAAGAGGATGAGAGGATAACTGCATTTTTACAAGTGTAGTTGGATTATCTAATGTCTGCTTGGAAATGCTACTGTCTTGCAGATAGAAGTAGTTCTATCAAAATCTTCCTGTTTCAGTCCTGTTTTAGTTGTATTCAAGCTGATTGCAGTGAAATTCATAATTTTGACTTAGTGCATTTAAAACATGCTGTGAAGTTGTACTGAATTCTTAAGTGCGGTAATTGCTAAGACAATAATACTTCATCAAGTTTTAGCGACTATTGAAATATTTTTAATCTATTTTTTATATAGTATTAAATGCATAATTTAATACTTGAGTTAGTTTCTTGATATTTTCTGCATTTCAGTTGAAAGTGAAATTTCAACTTTTCCCTTTATTTTCAGCGGGATGTAACGAAACTGCTTTCTCAGTTGTAAAATGTCAAATATGACTCAGAATTATATGTTTAAGTTTAATAAATGCCAGCATAAGTATCACATTGAAAATGGGATATTCTGTTGCCATGTTTGCATTTATCCATGTGGCTTTCATCGTACCTGTCACGATTAAGTACTGATTCTCTATACTTGAATATTTTTTGTGTAACAGGTCTGCATGGGTGATTTCAGGCAGTCTGAGGTGCTGTTGTGGGCAACAGCACAGTGTTGAGTGAAGGAATATTTCTTAATTTAGTTTGTTGTCAATTAACATAAACTTTTAACTATTGATTCTGGTAATGAGAAATGAAAGTGAACAAATAAATGCTTAGAGAAACTCCCTTCAGCTCCCCATCAGACACTTCTCTTCCCCACTTCATGGTCTCCAGTCCCTTTGCTGCACACTGTGGTCACGGTGTGGTGGTTCCTTTTCTTTTGCTGCAACTCATTTCTTACCCCACTGCTCCAGCGTGGGTACCTCCACTTGCCGCAGTCCTTGTAGAGTCATACCTTCTCCTTGCGTCTCCTCGCCACCCCTGCTCGGGCAACTCCTACCCTTGCATCTGTGCTGCTCTTGTGTCTCTCCTGCCCCTGCTCAGGTGTCTCCTCTCTGGCATCTCTCTCTTCTGCTCTGCTGTCCTTCCTGCCCTGGTGTCTCTCATCTCCCCTAGCGGCTCCCACCCTTTCCTAAACATCTTTCCACAGAGGCACTGTAGCCTCCTCTGACTGGTTGGAGTCTTGGCAGGTGGATTGGTTTTGTTGGGTGCGGAGCTGGCTGGAACCAGCTGTGACTGGCATGGGGCAGTCCCTCACCTCCTCCTGCACAGGTCACCCCTGCAGTCCTTTGCTACCCAAACCTTGCCAATTATGCTCAATACAGATGTTTAGCTTTTTACCAAAACTTTTCTTTCTGTGATGCTTCTTTCTTTCTCTCTCTCTCTCTTTTTTTTTTTTTTTTTTTTTTTTTAAGTGAAATTATCATTCAGAAGTCTAGAAACTATGTTTTATTTCAGGAAACAAAACTGAAATAAGCTAGTAACCTTTTAGAAGATAATGTAATGTTATCATACATTCATTTTCACTTTGATCAAATTTCTATCCTTATTAACCACAGCAGCTTAATTGTTGATTTTCCTCCTGTAGGTGTTGTCCTTGTGGTAAGTGTAGTATTGGGAGAGCTCTGCAATGAACCAGGGATCGGGCAGGAAGCAGTGTACAAAGTTGCCACAAGAAAATTTTGAATAGATAGTAAAGAGGGGGAAAAAAAATTAATGATGATCAAATATGGGAACAGGTTGTCCTGGGAGGCTGTGAAAACTTCATCCTTGTAAATACTTAAATCTCAACTAGATGAGGCCTGGAGCAAAAGCTAAGCTAAGTTAGCACTGCTTTGAGTAGACAGTTCAACCAGGTGACCTACAGTTGTCCCTTCCAATCTAAATTATTCTTTGATTATAGATCTTTGGATTTTCCAGTCCACTGTTTTTTCCCCATTGTGGAAAATCATTTTGACATTTAGTGAAATTCTTCACGGTTCCCCCACCTTTCAGGCTTTTTTTCTTTTTTTTTTCCCCTGCTTTAGGCTTTCCCCAGTGCAAGTACCGTTGCCTAACAAACACTATCAGGGAGATTGAAAGTGTATGAGGAAACTTTCCGTATCTGTTGATCATAACTTAAAATCTGAGACAGAACAGATATCAAACCTGACTTTAAGCCAAGATATTTTTCTGAAGAACAAAAGCATAAATCAAACTCTTCTTATTTTCTCTGACAGCAGTTGAATACAGTTAAATAAAATACATAAACTTGTTTGTTCACATGTGGAAAAGTGGGTGAATGCTGTTTTGTCTGTATTAGAAGTATAAGCTTCATTTACTGTGGGTGTGCTGCTGTTCTGATGCTTTCATATCATGAATGCAAGATCATGTAGATAAAATGCCACAGTAGATCTTCTAAAAAGAAATGTGTCTTGATCATCTTCAATCTGTCATTATTCAGTGGAGTTAACGCTACTAGAAGGTAAAAGAATCCTTCTGACTCAGGTTGTTTCATGTTCGGATGGGTGATTAGTAGTTTGCGCAACTTAAAGGTTGTTTTAATGAGAGCTTCAGCCAGTATTAGAAGACCTAGCCAGTACTGGAAGAATAAAGACCAAACCAATCAAAGGAACTCCACAATACAGTTTTTGTTGTTGTTGTTGTTTTTCTGAGTTGCAAGAGGAGCAAATATAGAGAATCTGTATCAAGTGACGTTATTTGAAATCTGTAAACCAGATTTGATTTCTGGTGTGCTTTTTTTATGTCTACCCCCCCCTTCATTTCTTGTCTGAACATGCCTGTTCAGCTCTGACAGCAAAAAGCCCCGAAAACAACAGCATTCTTCCAACACTAAAAAAGTGACTGGAAGTTCTGTAGAAATATTTAATGACTGGAATGATGTGCTTAGGTGTCCATGTCACAAGACAGAGATGGTATTCACTGAGAACACTGGTTATCTTAATCTCACATTGTATTCTTGTTATCCTCCAATCTTTCCAGGATTGGCCTTTTCTCATTGCAAGAGTTTCTACAAATTGCCTGATTAATTTCCTTTCTTTCTTTTTCTTTTTTTTTTTTTTTTTCAGTGATGTTGGAGCTCAAAATCCTCTTTTCTTTTACAGCACCTAGTCAACTGCAGAACAGCAATTTACTCTGAAAAGTTAAAGGATACTCCTCCTGGAAATACACACTTTCCTGTGTTAGCAAGTTATTGTAATAAATAGTAGCTGTTATCTCCAAAACTGATGTGGCTTGTTTGAACCTTATTTGAAATCCATATGCAGATTTCACTAAGAAAAAAGAAATTACATATGCCTGAACAAGACTTTGACCTACATCTTGCTGGTTTTCCCCTCTACTCCATAATAATCTTAAGTCTTTCATGAGAAAATGTTAGTGTCTTGCAACACTGCTGCTTAATGGTTGGTTCCTGATATGAACCTGGTGAAAAGGCCCACCACAGGTCTTTGTTTGCCTCGTGTTAATTACATTGGTATGAGGAATATTTGTCTTCTAGGCTGAGCCTTCTTTCTGAGTTGATTTGTCTTTGTTTTCCTGTTTGTAATTTTTAGGTGTATCTGTTATCAGTTTTGTCTGTTATAAAGGAAGTTCTCTAAAAGACTAGTTCTAGGAATGGTGGTGGCTAAGCGCCATTCTTTTTAAAATTAGATACTTTTCAGTGAAAGCTCTTAAAGGGTGGTTGCGTTCTCATTTCATTTTTTTCTCGGAGGACTATCATTTTATAGTTGTAGCTCCTAATTGATACTACTTTAAGAAGTTTTGCAGAATTTGTAAGCTGTGTCACCAAGGTTGCTCTTTCAGAAGTCACTGAGCAAAAGAGCAGTTTGCTTTAAGGTTTGGAAGCTGATAGCTCTGTATGTTTTTGGGTCTATTGCTGTAAGCTTGAATGTTCATTCAGGTTCCAATTTTCATCTTCCTTATGAAGATTTCGGAGTGGTTTAACAACACTTAATGCACAGCAGTGAAATATTTCAATTTGTTTTTTCTTTCATTCACCTTAGAACACTTTTCTAAAGATGATAACTATATAGTGAAGATAACACTAGAGGATTCCATTTGTCATTTTTTTTTTCCTGATAATTGCCTCATTTTTCAAACTTCAGTGTAATTCCATAAAACTTCCTGGTCTATAGAATACTGAGGATTACAGCTAAAAGTGAGGAAAAAGTGTCTTGGCAACTAGTTTGTCTACCTTCAGTAGTAGGTGATCTGTTGTAGAAACACTAATTAGTCATTAGAAATATATTCTCATAAAGAAAATGTACTTGCTATGTAGTTTTATATAGCTGTGAAATTTGAAGTATTCTTTTTTCTTTTCTGTAATCTGTGTGCCAAATAGAACTAATTGTTAAGGTAGACTTTGTATGTGGAATTTGAAACCCTGTACCAGAACAATCATTGATAGAAGGAAAATAAAAGAGATAAAAGTCTGTTTTGTGTACCTTATTTTGCTTGTGAGGAGCTGTTGAATGATTTTTGTACAACAGCGGTTCCACTGAAATCTAAGCTTCACAGGTATCCTGAAACGCAGTTATATTTTCATGTTTTATTGTTGTTATGGTCCCTGCTTTATTACTTTCACAACTGCACTGCTGTCCTCTGTCTTCTTTGTTCAGCTGAACAGGGGTTACAGTATATTGGCTTGCTCCGTTCTTGACGATAAGGTGGGAACTACTGCGAAGACTATTTAGAATCAATATCTGAATAGGAAAATAAAGTGAATTTAATGCTTGCTGTCCACTTTATATTTAAAAACAAAGAGGCTTTAAGTGGAAAACAGTTACAGAAATAACCCTCTGTATTGTTCATAGGTTATATAGTAGATTAAGAAGTAATAAAAAACAGTTTGCATAAGAACATGTGAAAAAGATCATGCCTACGGTAACATTCTCTATCTTTTACTTCCTGGAGCAATCTAGCATTAACTTTGCTGTGGTGTTTTGGTTTCTAACACACTGACGTGTTAGCAAAATGATAGGTGCTGATTTGTTGATAATACATCATTACGTAATTTTGCTCATTCAGTATTCAAGTGGAAATATATAATGTAAAAATTTGGCTTAATACATTTTTGTTTTTGTGACTTGCAGACAGATGCCAGCAGTAAAGCTATATTCTCGAAAGTGATGGTAATAACAAGTAAGTCAGTTGAAGTTTACACTGTCTAAAAATTACAGTTGATATATATTTCTTCCTTGTTTTAAAAATCATTTGAGATAAGCTTATAATGAAGCTTTATAATGGTTAAGTTTTGTAGCAAATCATCATATAACAGTATCATTAGAAAAATTAAGACAACTGTAACAAGAATTACTTATTGTAACAAGTCTAGTCATGAAGCTTATCACTTGACATTTTGGCCACATTTCTAACTGTTGTAGATTAATTTAAAATGTAGATGATCTAAGGTGTTAGTGTGTCCTTTAGCATTTGTTACAGAATATATATTAATTGATGTTAACTAGCCTACCAAATTACTTATTGGCTTACCTGTTTTGGAGGTGTCAGCGTTGTAAGTGTTGTTGGGAGAATGCAAGTGAGTTTGGGTTTCAGCAGTAGGAAGGCACTTTGGAGACTGAAGAACTTCTGTGTAACCTAAACTCT
>VXAA01004159.1:0-48792 GCA_013399115.1 Anseranas semipalmata | reverse complement strand
AAAAAAAAAAAAAGCAACGCTTCTGGTGTGCCAATAGCATTAGAACCAAAAAAACTTACTTTACAATTCTGAAATCTTGGTTTTAAAATAAGCTTTCTTTAAAAATGCAAACTGTTCTTCTGGCAAAAAAGATACTGCTAAAGGCCAATGTGGAGGAAAAACTGAATCATGCTGCTTGGTTGGCCGTGTCCCAAATCCTGTTTTCTTTATTTATAATATATATTTTTACATGTATATATATTTATAATATGTTGGCATGATGCTTCAAACTTGTTTAACTTACAGTCTTGATACTTACTAAAATAAATAGTCATTTCTTTTGCTTACTTAAAGGAAACCTTCCTGATCCAGGGAAAGCTCAAGATTTCATGAAGAAATTCACACAAGTTCTAGAAGACGATGAAAAAATAAGAAGTCAGTTAGAAATGCTTGTTAGCCCAACATGTTCATGCAAACAGGCTGAGGGATGTGTGGTAAGAATAGCTCTTAAAATACGTGAATATTTTGGGAACTAAATTGATTATAAACTTAATTGAAACTTAAATTGCAGAGGGAAATTACAAAGAAGCTGGGCAACCCAAAACAACCAACGAATCCTTTCCTGGAAATGATAAAGTTTCTTCTTGAGAGAATTGCTCCTGTGCACATTGATACTGAATCTATCAGGTAATTTTGTGTGTGTGTTGTTGGCTGTAGATCACAGAGTTTGCAGTCAGGGATTCACATTTTGCCTTTAAGCACAAACAGCAATGGATTGAGGGTGGGAGGAGAGTTTTTAAGGCCTAGTGACCCGCAATATTTTCTTCTGTTTCTCCTAGCTGAGGGGTTTTTGTCTCCTCATTCAGAGTGTAGCCACACAAACAATTGATTTGTCATTTGGCACAGCTGGGAAAAACTGTCAAAACTGGATCTGTTGCTGATGGGAGGAGTTTGGTTTGTAAGTGACTGACTTATATTAAAAGGAATTGCTGTCCATGGCTATTCAAAAACTTTAATAAAGATTTCCACCCAGAATATTTGTTCATAGTGACATAAACTGAGTAATTTAACTGAGGAAGTAAAGATTGTGGTGATGGGGCATCAAGTCTTTAAGCAGGAAGAAGCCAATGAAATTGGGGGGGGGTGGGGGTGGGGGAGTAAATACTGAAATGCTTGTTTAACAGCTGGATTTGTGATTTGTGGTAGCATATTAGAGACAACTAGTTCTAAACACTGGTTAATTCTTATCTGTTAATTCCAACTGTAGTAATTGACTTTTCAGTACTTGAGCTTTTCAGTTTCTGCCTGTCACATATACAATATAATGGAGCCATTGAGATTTCATTTAAAAATCTGTTTCAGAAATGTTCTTAACATATTTTTTTCTTTTGATCTTGGATTAAGTACAATGCACAGCTAGATTTTTACTTTCAAATTTGAAAGTGCATTTAAAAAGAAATCACAGGAGCAATATGAGCATTTAAAGTAGTATTCAAATGTGGTGTTAAGTTTTAATACTTGTTTCACCATGTACCTATCAACTGACCCACATACAGTAAACAAAGGAAAAAAATAAAAAAAAAAGTAAAAAAAGCAGATATTTTTAATTTTGCCACAGAATTGGTCTTCTTCCGTCTTTGTAAATTTTCACTAAATTTCTTCTTCATTTTTGAGACTGTCAGACTGTTTTGTTTTTCTATAGATGGTTATTTTTGTCCAGTTAGGGGCAGAAAAAAATTGAAAGTCTGAGTAGGTCTCTCTCTTGGTTTTCTCCCAGTGATTATAAATATACCTTACAGAATTTACTGAAGATGTATTCTGAATATTGTTCAGTCCTTGACAGGGAAGCTGCCTACAGCACTTACTAACAGGATCATTTGGATAATCACCATTTCCCTTCCTAGGGTACAGTGTAAGAAAAAACAAGCGTTACTGTTAAGGTGAAATATGCAGGAGATAAGTCTGTTAAATTTCTCATCAACTTCCAGCATAGCCATTTAATGGTTATTTTATTTATTGCTGTTAGACTAAACATTATTAGTGGTTATTTTCCATCAATTATTAAGAATCCGTAGGATCTAGTAACTTCATCATAATTCTTATCTGAATTTGTTACTTTTAATGGTCAAATTGTTTTCTTATTTTGGTCATCCTTCCAGAGTAATGTGTATATACTGCTTAATTCATGATGGTTAAATGTTTTTTTAACTTAATGCTTAATGGGAGATGAGGACTATCAGACTGTGTATGTAGTTGACTTGCATTTATTTTATAATAGGCTTATGTTTTATATGCATTGCAGTAAATGCAAGGCCATGTTTTTGTTTTCTTCTTCAGTGCCCTTATCAAGCAAGTAAACAAGTCTATAGATGGAACAGCTGATGATGAAGATGAGGGTGTACCTACTGACCAGGCAATCAGAGCAGGTCTTGAATTGCTTAAGGCAAGTGTACTCTGGGTGGTCAGTAAGCACGTGAAAACTTTCTAAAGTAGAAAGTGTGAAAATTTGTAAAATTTGTAATTGGCACTTAATATCTTTAGTCATAAGCATTTTGGTGGCTATCTGGAAGAATACTAGTTTGATTTTGGTTCTCTATGTTTTATGTGACATTTATGTAAGATTATGTTAGAAATCATTTAGAAGCTTTTCTAGAAGTCAAAAGTAGTTGTATGTGTGACACTGGCATCTGAGTTTTGATTACTAGAGTGTGGATTCAGTGGTTTGTGAATACAGTTAATACTACTTGTAGAACTGTACTTGTATATCAGTACAATACTGTGGTTCTCCTAAGTTCCACATAAATTGGGGTCATATCTATTTCTACTATGTGTAATCTTTGAGACCCAGTTAATATAGCAAACACTATCAAGATGCATTTCTGGGGACATACAGAATTCCTTACTCTGTCCTCCTTTTTCCTAGGAGGAAAAGGGCTGATCTCTGTGTTACTTACAAATACTGTTAAAAGCGTGAAACTCTAAATGGAACTACATAGATATTTTCCTTTCACTTAATATTTTTAAAGCTAATGTCTTTGAGAGAGATTCTGTAGTGTAAGTTTATCCTGTACTTGCACAGAAAGGTGCTTGTGTCATCGTACGACCTCAGTTATTTGATGGTATTGGGAGTCGTCCAACTATGGGTTGATTTCAGAGGCCCCAAAATCTATACGACTCCCGTAGTGAAGAATTCGGAACACCTTAGGTCAGCTAATGGCCTGGTAGCTTCAATTGAGAGTGTTTGATTTTCTATCCAGATGTGCATGTTTAGATAGAAGTGCAAAAAGCCAGTAGCACAAAAATTAATTTGAGTAAGAATTAATCATGTCATAAAGGACTATCTATTTGAAAGAAGGTTCACAGGTCAGTACTTACATATTCATATGAACTGTCATGGCACATTTAAGGAAGAAGAGTAAGATCATCCTGAAGAAAGTGGTCTGTACACCATGAGAAGAATACAGAAAGGACAAATGTATGATTTCAAAGAAGGGAATGCCATAGAATGAAGGATAGCTTGGTGAAAGTAGAAAACTGTGCATGAATGAGTTCCAGAATTTTGAGTATAGTTTCTTTGCTGTGGGTCAGATGGAAATGTCATATGGAAAGAGGCTGATAATCAACAGCCACTTAAAAATGAAGGAAAGGCAAAGTTTCAGGGAGGAACAAATAAGGATTTTGTTTTAACATGTGAGGACTGTCATACTTGAAGACGGAATCCGAGAATCCAAAGGAGAGGTACAAGATCTGGTCAGCTGTGGTAGAAAGCTTGAGGGTCTAGGGGACTGTATTGGGTACATCTGTATTACTATTTTAGAGTTAAGCTCACTTCAGAGCACAACCAGTTGTTCCACTTAGCAAGGAAAACAAATGTATGATCTAAGAAGTCTGGCAGCACACAAGCTTCCTTCATTTTAGAGAACAAAATTACAAGATAACTCCCATTATGTTTCTTAGCCACTGAGAAGTACATGCTTACAGTAACAGGAGATGAAATTGAGACTGCAAAATTAGGTAAAACTGATGAGATAACGTATAAAGACAGAAGTTTAAGAGGTGCTTAAAAAAAAGAAAAAGAGAAATACGGATCATGTGACAAAAACAGGCAGTGTCTTACAAATATTCTAAGATGGCAGCAAAAAGTGACTCTTGAAGGAGTGTTCTATATAAGTGGACCTTTAAAAAATATTAACATGGCTTTGTTTGGTTTTTTTTTGGCAGGTACTTTCATTTACACACCCTATCTCATTTCATTCAGCTGAAACTTTTGAATCTCTCCTGGCTTGCTTGAAAATGGATGATGAAAAAGTGGCAGAAGCTGCATTACAGATTTTCAAAAACACAGGAAGCAAAATTGAAGAAGACTTTCCTCATATAAGATCGTAAGTTGTATATCTTATTCTGAGTAATGTTTTTCATTATATGGGATTTTAGAAGTTCTCATTCTTCCTTTTGCAGGGTATAGTGTTACACTGCATTCTTTTTGGAAGAAAGTATTACTTCAGATAAAACAGAGATTTTCATTAAAATGCTGTAACTTTTTGAAGAATGGAAGGGAAATATATGCAAAGAAGTGTTAGTTGATATGCCCCTGATACTACTATAGTTTGTATAATTGCCCTTCGGAATCACTTACACTTTTTTCTAAATTAAGTATATAGCAATGTAAAAATGTTCTTTGCAATTTAAGATCCACAGAGTGGGGATGTGTAGACAAGAATATTTCCAAAAGAGCATTTTAGTAGCTTGTGCAGGTAAAATGTTTTGCCACATATGGCATCCCTGCAAGCCACATAAATAATCCTTTTTTCCTTTCTTTGAAAAAATTGCTATAACTGGGAGAATTATTAGCATTTTCACAGAGGTGTTGTGTTCTATATATGTACATATGTATTTTTTGTTAGTTTCATATTTTGGAAAGTTTCCAGTTTTTGAAAAGGTGCTTATCTTTTTTTTACTTTTTTCAAGTGCTTTGCTTCCAGTGTTGCATCATAAAGCTAAAAAAGGACCTCCTCGTCAAGCCAAGTATGCTATTCACTGCATCCATGCAATATTTTCCAGCAAAGAAACACAGTTCGCACAGATATTTGAGGTAAAATGAAAATATTTGTTGCTTTTTATTAATCTTTTATAGTGTGCATGTAAATTAAAGATTACAGTGGCAATTCATATGGCGAGTTACTTGTATCGAGCTTAGAGAAGATATAGTAGTAGAAATGGTAGTAGACGGTGTTTTTTAGTGTCCCCTGATTCATCATGATACTGGAACAGGTTGCTCAGAGGAGTTGTGGATACCCCCTCCCTGGAAGTGTTCAAGGCCAGATTGGATGGGAGTTTGAGGAACTGGACCTAGCGGATGATATTGCTGCCCATGACAGGGGGATTGGAACTAGATGATCTTTAGTGGTCCCTTCGAACCCAAGCCATTCCATGATCATGTTTAAAGTTACGTATTTTAATAGACTATAGAGTAAAACAAAGTGTTGGACAGTCTGCTAGAACTCTGAACTATTCTTAGAAAGAGGACCCATACACCACTCCTCAGTCCCATTGGGACTAGCCCAAAGTATTTAAATGGTTACAGAAGTTATGAAAACCTGAATTATGGTAGAAATTTTTAAATAGATTTCATAGTTTTAATTGGAAATGTCCTTTCTAATAGGGCCCATCAGTCTTTTGTCTTGGAGTGTGAATCAGTCCACTACGAAATTGCCATCTTGAGATGTAGTATGCCCACCTCTTCAAGAGGAAAATATGTTTTTAATCCATTGTTTCCCAAATAGTCCTGCTTGAGCTACCACTTTTTTGAGCTACCCTGATATGTTTAACATTTTGTCTCTTTCTTCTTGATTTTTCTTACAATTTGTAGGAGACCTGTTGTAGGGTTGGTGAATGTGTCTTTAAATAATCAATAGTTCTTTCAAAATTGTATTTCTGAAATAGAAATTCATCTCCCCCTCCTCCCCAACCCCCGACCCAAATAAGACACAGATTATATGAGTAATATCTGAATTTGTTGCCTTTATTCTAGCCACTGCATAAAAGTCTGGATCCAAGCAATTTTGAGCATCTCATTACACCGTTGGTTACTATTGGCCATATAGCCATGCTAGCACCTGATCAATTTGCTGCTCCTTTGAAATCTTTGGTTGCCACTTTCATTGTTAAAGATTTGCTAATGAACGATAGGGTAAGTATTTTTAAAATCTTGTAGAGATACCCCTTCTCCTATAGTAGGATACTCATCAAGTAGTTGTAAAGATATTTGGCTTGTTGGTTCTACTTTTTGTATGTTTCTCCTTTGATTTCTGCAAACACTGTGTGACCCAGTTGAAAACCCGCAGTACAGGAAAGGTGGGAGTACTAAGCTGGTAGTCCTTACAAAAATGATAAGCTGTATAGCACAGCATTTGATCACTCACGTCTTGCCTTTTGTTAAAAGTAGGAGTATCATTATTGACTTCACTCGGTCTTGTCTTAAGCGAGCAAGTTGCCATACTTTTTCTTTAGGAAGTATGTGTGTTGGGTTTATGTGGCAAGCTTTCTGGAGGGAGCGGCAGAGACGAAGCATTATGAACTGACCACAACCCCCATTCCCTTTCTCCCTGCGCTGCTCAGTTGGGGTGGGGGCAAGGATGTAGAAGAACTGAGATTGAGGTTGAGCCTGGGAAAAAGCGAGCTTAGGGGGTTTTTAGTTTGCTTTTAGTTCTCGGTCCCCTACTCTGATTTTAACTGGCGGTAAATTCAATTAATCTTTCTCAAGCCAAGTCTGTTTTGCCCATGACAGTAAGTGGTGAGCGATCTCCCCGTCCCCGTCTCAACCCACGAGCTGTTTCCTCGCATTTTCTGCCCTGTCCTGCTGAGGCGGGGAAGTGAGAGAGCGGCTGGGTGGGCACCTGGCAGCCAGCCGACGTTCAACCACTACAGTATGGTGCATTTGAAACTAAAATACACTGTTTAAGTGGAAGACTGTTAATCTTAATTTGTCCGAGACTTCTGTATTGATAGTGATTACAAATTGAAAAAATAACTTGTGCATTGTGAGCCATGTTTAGATATAAAATCTCTCCTTAAAACTACATATGTGAGGTTCCGATCTACTGGATATTGAAAATGAAAATTATTTTCAAAGCAGTGTCTATTACCTGAAAACTATTGCTTTAGAATGTAAGAGTGACAACAAAAACCCTTGTGCTAGTGATAAATTTACTGATATTTGAATAGTGAGGTAAGAACAGTATCTCACTTCTGTAATGGTTACTTCTATAAAATACATAAGGCATAAAGCTAACCAGCGAGTGCTGCTGTATTGTTTTCAGAAGCAAACAGGAAAGAGGAGATTACAGCAGGTTTCACTGAAGAGTAACAGTAGTGTAACAAAATGTAAAATTTGGTTTAGCTTCCAGGAAAAAAGACAACAAAACTTTGGGTCCCAGATGAAGAAGTGTCTCCTGAAACGCTTGTCAAAGTAAGTAGCACTTAATATATTTTCCTATGATTGTGAGTGTAAAAGGTAATAAAGAAAATAAAATGTCTGGATTCCTACTTTAAATAAAAAAAAAGAGCTGTCAGCTCTGTTTCCTTGTCACCTTTCTACAAGTAAAAAGGATTAGTTATTTTTAAATTAACTACTTTATAAGAATACACTTTTTTTTTTGATTGACAGGAAAAAAAGAATTTGGTTTTGGGAGCATCTACTTTTATAAAATAAATACATTTCATATACTCCTTATTGAATTTTTATTGTAGTTTATTGTAGTCTGAGGTTTCGTGTGCAACATTTAAGGATTCCAGATGTTATCACAATTGAAGTTAGAATTTTTGTCCTGTTTAGGAGGAATTAAATGTCATAGAGACCCTGTTAAAGTCTTCCCTTTTCTTTGGAATTTTTAGGACATTTCAAGAAACGTTTAGTGGTGTTTTGGAATATGGGAAATGTTCTTGGATTTGTCAGTTTTCTTAAATGAATACATGTGTTACATTGTATGCAGAGAGGAGTAACGTGTATTAGACACAATAATAAAAAAACAACTTTAAACCGTTTTGAGGTTTTTTTTTCTGTGCTTAAAAATGTCATCTAAAGCTTGTTCTTTCTCGGGTGTATTATTTATTTATTTTTAATTAATTTAATCTTATAATAATTTATTAATTATTTATTATCCCAAGCTTATTATTACCATTTCTGTGCTTGCTAGTATATTTTCTTTCATTTTTCACTCGGAGGTAGACTTATACTGTGGAAAATACATCCTATGTCTATTTGTTTTTAAATTATATTTAGAGATATTATATTTTAACATTATCTTTTGTAATTAGAAAGATGTACATACTTTCTACCATGCTGTTTTCAAGTTAATTAGAGCAGTTATTTCATTTCTAGTGCCTTTTAAATAAAGTTGCTGTGGTTTTAAGAAGTTCTTTGCCTTCTCTCTTGAAGTTGTTAAACTATTTGTAGCACAATACCTCCTGGTCTGCTGGTTTTGTAAGTTCTTTGGTTTCCAGCTTGTTACAGAGCTCATTGCTGGAAACATTCAGTTATGTTTGGAGCTGATTTGTTAGCTTTCTATTTGTTCAACTACAGCAAAGGTATTTTTCCTATTTGTGCAATGCCACACTTACATAGTACACTCCAAAGTCTGTTAAAAGAATGGATGTTTTTCTTCAGTTCATGAACTGCTAGTTCGTGGTTTCACTTCAGTGATTATGTGTATAACTTGAAGTAGTAATCATTAATTTTTTTTTTTTTTTTTTAAGATTTGCGAAGCTGTGCAATATCTCTTCAAAATGTGCTTTTTGTTGATAAAAACTTTTCATACAGCTTGGCTATTTGGAAGTGAAATTGGCTTGTAGAAAATCTTAAGGCAACTTGGAGTTGATGCCAAACTTGAAATCTGTGAGAAGCATTTATTGGCAAATGGAAACAGGTTATTGTGAAAATTGATCTGCAAATTTAATTAGCATTTATTACCACTGTGAAGCCTCTTTAATGAACACTGCAGGCCACACCATTAGTTTGTAAATGGATCTCTCTGACTGTATTTTTCTTTACTCTGGTTTTAAGAGTCTTTTTCCCCCTTTGTAACATAGCTGTATAATGCATCTAATGGGTATCTTAAAGCTAGCAGGTTTAATTATGAAAGGGAGAAGGACTGGTGAACACAAAAATTGTATCCTCATTTAGGCTGGGAGGCACTGTCCACCGTAACAGACTGTTAGACATAGCTTAGGCTTTTGGATGTTAAACCTTAAATGAAATTAAGTCTGTAGATGAATGTTTCTGTGCACCATTAATTATGAATTGGGTTAATTATTGTATGAGTTAGACTTGAATTCTTATGCCCAGCACCTGAGTGTCTGCGCTAAAGCAGTAATCTCTCTTCACAGTGACCAGTACTGAGTATTTCAGTGCACTGTGCAGGTAGATTGAGACTTGTGCAGTAGCAGTAGAATTTCTTGTTTCTTTCTATATACACTGTAGTATTAGGTTTCTAATCCTATTTCTCTAGCTGTGCTTTAAGTAGGTACTGATTCATTTTTCGTTACTGCACAAACCTTGAAGTTCTGTGATATTCCTGTGGCATTTGTGGCTCTGGAAACTCGAGTAGTAGAATCTTGAGCTACCTGTTGTCATTGTAATGTTGATGTAGTAGGGAGATGGTGTTTCTAGGATTGCTACATGGGGTGGGAGCCCATTATATTTTTACAGTGGAGATATGACGGTAACCTAGATCAGAGAAAAGGTCTATACTTTACTGTTGATTTTTTTATTGCTAATTTTCATCTTAAAAAATTGATGCTTATTCACTGATGATGGTTTATGTAAAGCTAGTTATTATTTCCGGTTCTCTTGTATGACAAATCAGGGATCTATCACGTTATATTCACCATCTTAGAAAAAAATGAACGTCTTATCATTTTTGTTTGTGCCTAGTTCATGTTGTGCTGCTAAATCTGGTACAGGGGGGTCATTTGTGACCTTTGATATGGTTCTGACCCATGTAGTATTTTGACTTGCCTGATGTTTTCATGTTGTATGTAATCCGAACTTTCATTTTTAATCTCAGAGGAGAATTCTAGGCTCATGGAACATAAATTGAAACAAGAGGTTCGGAGTGGATATAAGGAAAGAACTGTGAAAAGAGTCAGGCAGTGAAACAGGTTGCCAGGAGGCTCTGCAATCTCCATTCTTGGAGGATTTCACCACCAAACTGGATAAAACTGAGACCAGCATGGTCTGACTTCATAGCTGCCCTACCTTTGAGCAGGAAATTGGACTGGAGATGACCTGACATTCCTTCTGATCTGAATTATCCTTTGATAGTTATCCTATTTGGCTGCAAAGATAAAATTTAAAACATGCGGGTGGTACAAGCTCAGGTTTAAGTCTTCTGGTAGCCAGAAGCAGTGACTGGGTATTTTCATGTCCTGTACTGATTTCGTGGGAATATTTAATTCTGAAGGGTTACTCTAATCCCATCAAAACATCATTAACACCAGCAGAGAAATAGGGAACAGACTGGGGGCAAAGGAAAATTCTGAAGGACCTGCGATTAGGACTTTCTGTGTGGTAGGATGACTAGAGTAGACTTGGACAGTAAAACTGGGGGAAAGGGGTTGTGGCGGGGAAGAAAGAAGCAAAGGTTAAAATTAAAATTGGTCAGGAGCTGACCAGAGATGTAGGGGCACAAGATGGCATTTGGCTGTTCCCTGGCTGAATTTGTATGGACAGTAGTCTGGTGTTAAGGCTGTTATGCAGTTCTGGGAGTGAAGATTCATATACACCACTTACTTGAAGACCAAACAGAGCTATGTTTCTGTCCTCACAACAAATGAGAAACAGTAATGATATAGGTACTGGTTATGAAATGAAGAAATGGAATTGATAAACTGTCAGAACAGCTGCTGCTGCTATTATCATCATCATCATCATCTTCTGGTGGATACATACTAGCTGTTTCAGTGGAAGACCAATTGAAGGTTAGGGCAGGACTGAATTTCATTTCTGTTTCACAAACTCCATTTGTGTTTTTAGTGCTTGATAGCCTGCCTCCTGCTGGTGTTAAGCAATACAGTTAGTTCTGTTGGTGGAGTAGGTGGGCTGCAGTGCTAAAAATGAACTCATAAAGATAACAATCATAGAATTTAAAGATCTGAAGGAGCCATTGTGATCAGTTTGTTACATGGAGAAAATCAACTATATGATGCAAATTCATTCAGTAATATTGTGAATGTTCTGTATGAAGTTGATAGAGCTTCCTTTTCCAATAAAGACAAAATTCTAAGTTACTGTGTAGAAACACATTTATATTAAAACAGAGGAACTGGATTCAGCATGCAATAGCTTCCAGTGCTAGCTTCATTTCTTTTTCTATATTCATCTTAGTTTTTCCAGAGCTTTTGAGTTCTCTGCTATGAATTTTATTTTACCATCACCCCCTAGATGTCTGTCTGATTCAGATGGACATTTTCATTTTGCTGTAAGAGAATTCCTCTTTCTGTTTCTTTATTGTCTCTGCTCTCATAGAAGAAAAAATAAAGAACAGAGGGATTCATGTACTAAAACAAACTTAATCTCCAAATTTGTGCTTTATTTTCACGAAAAAAAAGTGTGAAATTAGTCAGTGTTTCATGATAGCCGCTGGATTCTGCATACTTTTTAGAAGCTTGCCTCAAAAGACTTGATGCCTCCATTGGCAAAGGACAAGTTATCCTAAGTAACAGGCTTTGAGGCTTTTCTTTAAATAGCTGTGAAAGAAATATTCGTTTCCAGGACCAGTTATCTTAATACAGGTTGATACTCTACTGGTTAAAATGTCTATGAAGTGGTTTTTAATTTACATTTCTTAAATAATTTTATACTTAAATATTACATATGTAAAGATTTTATAGGGATTATTTAAGCATAGGAATTATATGAGGAAGGAAATCAGTTTCTTGCTTTGATCCAGTAACATTTTCTTTATAAGTGTAAATTGTTTTGCCTATTCCACAATGTTTAATAGATGTAAGGTCAATTAAGACAGTGTTTTTGCAGGACAGAATAAGTGATTGCTTAGTGGAAGAAACTGTTCAAACTTTAAATCTTGTATGATTTCTATTTGCTGTAATAAGTGCTTAAGATTTTCAGTGAAAAGTTGCTGTCTTTTTATCTTTATTTTTATCTGTCTGGTTATCTTTCAGTAGTGTGCACAGTACTTTAAATGATGTTTTGCAGCCTTGGCAAGTTTATGTTCTTCATAAGTAAAAAGCACTTGAGAAAATGTTGTGTGATTAAACTGATATAGATTACTTTTAAATTATCATAAAATACCATATTTGTTTTTATATTCATATGTTTAATATATTGAATACATTATATTTGTGAATATATTAAATATAAGTAAAATATTTTATAATTTATGCTATTAAGGTTATTTTTAAAATGAGGCGCATAGTGTGATTTGACTTTTCTGTATCAAAATCTCTTTCAGATTCAGGCCATCAAGATGATGGTTCGATGGTTGCTAGGAATGAAGAACAACCACAGTAAATCAGGAACTTCTACTCTAAGGTTGCTAACAACAATATTACACAGTGATGGAGATTTGACAGAGCAAGGGAAAATTAGGTATGTAACAGCCAGTAATGTTTTAATGTCTGTGATGAACCAGTGGGGAGAGTACATACATTTTAGTCAAAGTACTACTTAAACTATTCTGTTAGTGCTCTAAAATTTTTATACGTTTTATTTTGTAAGAACTAATGGTAAGCTTGGCTGAATTCCTACATAAGTTTTCTGAGTCTCAGGTTTTTTTTTAACACTGTAGATACAGCTCTGTTTTAATATATTTTATCTTCTTTGTTTTATCTCTTTCTTAAAAGTGCCATTACTCATATTGCAAGAATAAACTGAGTAACTTCCTCTTTCCCACTGAAAATTGTTCTTAATTTTTTTGTGCAGCTTGCTATTGCTGATGTACCAGTTGTGTATGCTAAAGGTCTATAGGCAGGTTTTCTAATAAAAAATAATAGTATATTGCAGGAAACCAGGTGTGAATAGCTAGTACATAAGGTACTTCCATTTGAAGGCAGACTTTATTCCCTGGAGACCTCTAAAAATGAGAGGAAGATGCAAATGTGTAAAGAATAAATAATTTCCCTTTTAGGTGGTTGTTAGACAACTTGTTTTTCTGGGTATCTTCTTAATCCTCCACTGTAGGAGAAGTGACAAATTGTCAGACATTATTGTTTTCCAAACATTGAAAATTTGTGTCTACAGAAGCCATTGAGTGCATGGGTGGTTTGTGGCAGTAAAAGATTTTAATTTGGGGGCAGAGTTAAATGTTATACAGCGATTATGCAAATTAAAACCTACGTTGTGTGTGCAAAATTGCAAATCTGAGAATTTTCTAGTATAATATGTTATCTTTGTAGCAACATGTAGTCTTTCCTAAAATTCCTCATAAATAGTTGTTTTATAGTTTTAAATTCTGTAATATGACAGTTCATGGCAGTTACTAGGGAACTAAGTGACAGTATGTTAGCTTTTTAGCATAACCACTCAGAGCTCATTGTTGGCTTATCCAGTAACTTGTGAATATTATCAGTTCTGTAGGTCTTGTGCATTTTCACACTTGGAGTGATGTTCAATACCGTGCAAATTTTAGAAATACAATTTTCCCATTCTTTCTGTATTCAAAGCTATAAGTGATAGCAGCTGTATGTAATGATGTGTGCAGTTCTCTGTTATTCCAGTTAATGGAGGGCTGGGATATTTTTACTGGAGGGAGAAAGCTGCAATGAGGTGTGAGGTTGCCCTGTGTTAGAGACTGTTTGAGTTAAGCTAGGGTGCTGTGTTACAATTCTTTTTATAATTTATGGGGTTTTTTAAGGGTACCTGAATCTGGTGGACAGCAGGGTCTAGGGGATTTCCTTGTCTCATGGTCCTGTGGAGATGAGAGGCTGTGCCTTATTCCTGTTTCTGGGTCCATCCATTAGCAATCCTTAGTGCAAACCTCAAATGGGGAAGCAGAGGGCACTTATACACACCCCTGTATGTGCACCCACCCACAAACAAATGAACATAAACAGGAGGACAACATCTTCCTAGGCAACCATATAAAACACAGCATAAATAGCCTGATACATTTGCTAAGAATTGATGTTGAAGGAAAACCCCCTTTTGCTGGTCCTTCCTCTGTTTGGCTACCAGACCCTTTGTCTTACTCACCAGCTAGCCCAACTGGAACACTTGCTGGTGGATCTGTCTGGCTCTTGCACACACAAACACCCTCCAATCCCAGAGCTTGGAGTGCTTCATGGGGATGAATGATGAGCCAATTGAGAGCTTATGATAAGGATTAAAGAGCAAACCAGTAAGGTGACATTGTAGTGGCTGTCTGCTGTAGGCCATCTGACTAAGAAGAGGAAGTGGATGAGGTCTTCTACAGACAGCTGTCAACAACCTCACATTCACAGACCTTGGTCCTCATGGCAGACTTCAACCACTCTGTTATCTGCTAGAGAATCAACACAGCAGGGCATAAGCAGTCCAGGAAATTCCTAGAGAGCACCAGTGACAACTTCCTGACATAAGTGATGGGGGAACCGACAAGGAGAGGTGCTGTAGTAGACCTTACGCTCACAAACAAGGAGAGGCTTGCTAGGGATGTGAAGATTGAAGGCAGCCTTGGCTGCAGTGACCATGAGATGATGGAGTTCAGGATACTGAGAAGAGGGATCAGGCCAAAAAGCAAGATCACAATGCTGGACTTCAGGAGACTGGACTTCGGTCTTGTCAATGATCTACTTGGTAGAGTCCCATCAGAAAAGACTCTGGAGGGAAGAGGGGCCCAAGAAAGCTGGTTAATATTTAAGGATCACCTCTTCTAAGCTTGAGGGTAATCCATTCTGACAAACAGAAGGTCAGGCAAAAATGGCAGGAGTCTTGTGTAGATGAACAAGGAGCTCCTGGCAAAACTCAGACATGAGAGGAGGTATGCAGAAGGTGGAAGAAGGGACAGGTAACTTGGGAGGAATACAGAGATGCTGTCTGAGCATGCAGAGACAGAGTTAGGAAAGTCAAAGCCCAGTTGGAATTGAATCTGATAAGGATTGTCATAGATAATAAGGAGGACTTGCACATAGCTGACAAAAGGAAGACTAGGGAAGATGTGCACCACTACTGAATGGGGCAGGGGCCCTGGCAACACGGGACATGGAAGATGCTGGGATATTGAACGCCTTTTTTTGCCTCAGTCTTTACTAGCAAAACCAGCCTTCAGGAATCCCAGGCTCTGGAGACCAGGGGAAAGTCTGGAGCAAGGAAGACCTAATCCTGGTGGAAGAGGATCAGTCAGGGAATACTTAAGTATGGGCATGCATAAGTCCATGGGCCCTGCTGGGATACACCCAAGAGTGCTGAGAGAGCTAGCTGATGGCATTGTGAGGCCACTCTTGATCCTCTTTGAATGATCATGGTGACTGGGAGATCTGCCTGAAGACTGAAGGAACGCAAATATTTTTCCCATCTTCAAAAAGGACAGGAAGGAGGACTCTGAAAACTAACTACAGGCCAGTCAGCCTCACCTTGGTCCTTAAGAAGGTGATGGAGCAGCTAATTCTAGAAACCATTTCCAGGCACATAGAAGTCATGGGGAGTAGTTAGCATGGATTCAGCAATGGATTGTCATGCTTGACAACTTGATAATCTTCTGTGATGAAATGATGTGGTGGTTTTACCCTGCCAGGCAGCTGAACTTCACCACAACCACTTTCTCACTCCCCCTCCTCAAAGAAGAGGAGGAGAAGGAAGTATGATGTAAAGAAAACAAGGTCTCTTGCGGGTTGAGATAAGGGTAATTTAATTAAAGGGGAAAAAGAAGAAAAGAACAAGCAAAGGCTGCGCGGAAGCACAGAGGGAAAAAANCCTGGTGCTGTGCCAGCACTGCTCGGCAGTAGCCAAACATTGGTGTGATACCAGCGCTGTTCTAGCTCCAAGTGCAGAGTACAATGCTGTATGGGCTGCTGCAGGGAAAGTTAACTCTATCCCAGCCAGGCCCAGTACAAATGACCATCTTGGTAGATGAGAGAAGAGCAGCGTATATTATCTACCTTGACTTCAGGAAGGCTTTCAACACTGTCTCATTAAGATCCTCTTAGAAAAGCTGATGAAACATGGGCTGGATGAGTAGACAGTGAGATGGACTGAAAACTGGCTGAATGGCCAAGCCCAGAGGGTGGTGATCAGTGGTACAAAGTCTTAGCTGGAGGCCAGCAATTAGCAGTTGACCCCAGGGGTCAACACTGGGTCCAGTTCTCTTTAACATCTTCATTAGTGGTCTGGTTAATGGGGCAGAGTGTACCTTTAGCAAGTTTGCAGGTGACACAAAACTGAGAGGAGTGGCTGATATGCCAGATGGTTGTGGTGCCATCCAGAGGGATGTCAACAGGCTGGATAAATGGGCTGATAGGAGCTTCATGAAGTTCAACAAGGGAATTTCAAAGTCCTGCACCTGGGGAGGGATAATCCCATGCCCCAGTGCATGCAGGGGACTGCCCAGCTGGAAAGCAGAAAAGGACCTGGGAATCCTGGTAGACACCAAGTCGAGCATGAGTCAGCTGTGTGCCCTGGTTGCAAGGAAGGCAGACAGCATCCTAGGCTGCATTTAAGAGAAGCCAGCAGGCTGAGGGAGATCATCCATCTCTATGTCAGCACTGTTGAGGCCCCACCTGGAGTACAATGTCCAGTTCCGGGCTTTCCAGTACAAAAGAGATGGAGCTACTAGATAGTCCACTGTAGGGCCACAAAGATGATGAAAGGACTGGAATATTTCCCATATGCAGAAAGGCAGAGAGAGCTGGGACTGTTCAGCATGGAGAAGAGAAGGCTTGGGGGATCTCATCAGTGTGTGTAAATATCTGAGGGGAGGGTGCAAAGAGGATGGAGCAAGGCTCTTTTCAGTAGTGCCCAGTGCTGGGACAAGAGGCAGTGGGTGTGAACTGAAACACAGGAGGTTCTGTCTGAACACAAGAAAACACTTTTTCACTTGTGCAGGTGACTGAGCACTGTCACAGGTTACCCAAAGAAGTGATGGAGTCTTCCTCCTTGGACATATTCAAAAGCCATCTAGATATGGTTCTAGACAACCTGCTCTAGGTGACCCTACTTGAGCAGGAGTGTTGGGCTAGCTGACCTCTAGAGGTTCCTTCCAACCTCAGCTATTGTGATCCCCAGTACTGCACTTTGGAAAGTTCTAAGCTGCAAGGAGCAGTTTTGCATTGTGTCTACTTCTGTGAGCTATAGCACCTACACTAAAAAGTACTCCCATAAACTGAAGCAGAGGAGATGATGTTTCAGGCACATTAGTTTTGCGTGGAGCTTCCTGATACCTTGCTGACACTTCCAGACCTTTATTCTTCACCATTTGAGAACACAATGGCAGTGCTTAATAGGTCCCTACTGTAGAAATCTGATACTGCTCCTTCCAGATTAGAGTAGGCTTTGGAAAGAGTAAAATTATGTCTGTTCAGTGCAGAACCTAGTCTTTTAAACTGCACTGGATCTGCTGCTATTCTGTGTAGAGTCAATTTTTGTGTTTGTGGCTTGCATTTGTCTTTTAAACAATTAATGTGTGATTTGCTGAAGATAATTGAAATAATTGGAAGTGGCTGGGTTCAGGAGATATTTGACCTCTTGTGGGCTGAGAGTCATGTTGTAATCATTTTTATTGTCATTCACTTTGGCATTATAAAGTGTTCTGATCTCATTGTTCCACATCATTACAAGTTTGTACCAAAACTTCTGGAGCAAGTATTTCTTAATCTGCCATGAAAATGACTCTGTCCTCATCCCTTTTTAAGTCTACACAATTGTACTTTTAAGTGACAATGTAAGGGAATGGGATTTGTTAAATTTCAAGGCACGATTCAGTGTAGAGTGTCAGGTGAAGGCAAGGCCCCACTTGGAAAACAAATAAACAAATCGCTACTCTTCATCTTTCTCACTTTGAAGTAGTAGGTTTGTTGACTTTGTTGAACTGCTTTTAATTGCTTTGAAATACTAGCATATGTAGATTAAATTCACCAGTGTCAGAAAGGGTTTAATATTGAATTTGGTCAATAAACAATATCTCAATGGTCCTTTCCAGGTCTTTATTTTTGATTTTTATAAATCATAAACATTTTTACAAATTAAAAATTCGATACGGTACTAATTTTCTATTTCTCATTAGTTAGAACAGCCAAGATGGATATTACATGCCTTACTTGTAGTAGAATTTTAATCTATGCTAAGTATGAAATAACTTATGTACTTTAGAGGACACCAGCTGTTCCTGAAAGTATTGATATTATGTATGAACCTGCATTGAGACTTTTTTGAAAGGCTATCTGTATTTTCTTTACATTGAAGCTTACCAAGGGAAAAACTACTTAAATCTTTGGCTTATAGAACTTCATGGTTCTACACTGTAGATAATCTGCTACACCATCTGACACGCAACGTTGTTAGAGGCTGTTTTTAGAAGAAACTTTTTGTTCTGTGGAATGTGGAAGATGCTTACAAAATTGGACACTGGCATTTACACTCTGTGGAGCAGAAGGAAAAATGTTAACTACCAGTTTGTGAAGTGAGAGATGATTATACAACAGATTTAACACACATTTATTTGGATTATCTTTGTATAGCCCACCACCTTGATTAAGACTAAGCATTTTGCACTTGATAACATCTTTCCATGTGGTTGAACTTTTGTTGTTATTTCAAACATTTGGTCTTCAACAATAGTAATAGCACTCCAGAAGATAAATGTCCAGGTCCCTCTTTTAGCAATTAGGGAGTTTCTGATAGGACAAGGGTAACCGTGGTATTAATTTTCAAAATGATTATAAGTAATTGAAAAATGCAATTACATCAGACTGAAATTTTTATTTCAGCCTTAATGGTTGTGTATGTTGGGATAATGCAGCTAAGAAAGCTTTTGGCTATGATAATTTGATCAAAAATAAATCCTCTATTAAGAGTTTCTTTTAGTATAATCCTCTTAGGAAATAGAGTAGATCTGATCTTCATCTTTAATTGTAAGAATGATACTCATAACTGACACTGTCCTCTTCCTCCTTCCTGCAGCATGCACACATGCTCATGGGTATTTCTGGGATACAAGAACGTGTTACATATACTCCACAAAGATTTAGCCAACTTTTAAATGAAATATCTTTGATTCAATTTTCAGAATTAAATGCTATCACTACCAAAGCTAAGGAAGACTGAAAGTTCTTAATTTCATCCTTCCTTTGGCTCACTCACTCTGTACGTTGTTATTGCTTGATTATCACTGTAGTGCAAAAATTGAATATTTATTGGGTTCACTTATTATAGTAGTTGCAATTTAAAGTGAAATTTAACATTTCAGAACTAGACATTACCACATTAATCTTCATGCCCTGTTTGAAAACTAGTGCAGCCTTTGTCCTGTCATCTAGTCGCTCATTATCTATGTAGTTTTTGAAAATTTGCCCTTTGTATAAAATACTGAGGTATATATAAAGCCTCATTAGATTATATTAAGGTTTAAGCTCTTTCGGTATTTTTTATCATGGACTCTGTGTTTAACAGTGGCTTTTCATCTTATTCTTTAAATACTTTATACAGTTTTCATGGTAACGTACTTAAGAGTACAGTGCTTGCTGTTTCTAAGAATAAAGGGCAAATGGTTAAGAAATTAAACAATATTAGTCCTGCTTGAATGAAAGATTATTTCTAAATAACAATACAATCTGATTCCTGCTCCATCATATCAAAGGAAAAAGCTGTACCTACTACTTCTGATTAGAATTCTTTAGTGAGAATTTTAAGTGAGACACGTTTATGAAAAACTTCCTTTGTTTTGCTGCTTGATCTGAAGAAAGGCAGTAGTAATATAGTTTACAGAGATGAAATTTCTAAGGAGAGTAAAAGCCAAGCTAATGGACACATTAAGTGAATATCAGTTTGTAAAGCTCATGTGAAGATGCTTTTGATATTCTGATAACCTTTGTAAATATGGTTGTAGGTTATAGAAAAATCTCTTCATCTTTCAGTATGAAAAATAGCAAATGCTTGAAGTGTTTTGCTAGGTGGGAGTACAATTTGGGTGTGCAAGTCAAGGAGTAGTACTTTGAACATGTTAAAAAGTTTTTCACTTGCTACACCCTTTTTGCTATTGTCTTAAAAATACAATTCACTTAGTCACCTATAAAAATAGCTAATTAAAATCGGCTTCTGTGGACGTACAGCATGGATTTTGAGCTATCATTGCTAGAAAAGGTTTGGCAACTCTGAGGACTAGAAATGGGCTATTTCTTTGGCAGGAGCCCCCCACCGAAGAAAACCAGCAAGCAGAACAGAAGTATCTTACAGGCCTAATGAGGTCTCTGAAGGTCAACTTGGACTGTGCTGATCCAATGCACAACTAAAACTGATTCACATCCATGTGGAACTTCTAGGAAGTTCCAAGGAATATTTTTATTGCAAAGTTGGGGCAAGGTAATAGGTATGTGGTAATAGACTTTAAAATGTGGTGATGTGTAAACTACTTTTGATTAGCAGTTACTTTTGCTGTTGACTAGGGGCTGGGGTGGAGGCAAAGTCCATGGAAACTTTTCCTTCCTTTTAAAATACCTGTTTTTCAGCAATGCAAACTTACTGGGATTTAAGTCAAATAATTCTGTATTCTTTTATTAATTAACCTTCATAATCTATGTGCTTGTTTTTCAGTAAGCCTGATATGTCTCGGTTGAGGTTGGCTGCAGGGAGTGCTATTGTGAAGTTGGCACAAGAACCTTGTTACCATGAAATCATCACCTTAGAACAGTACCAGCTGTGTGCGCTAGCCATAAACGTAAGGAAATTGGGTGTGACGTGTGGGTTATCAGCAAATGTGTATATGTTGTTTGTTATGCATGTTGTATATACTTCCGCTAATCTGATTTTATGCAAAACCCTCAGATTTGGCATGAATATATTTTTGCCCTACATAATCCCAGAAACCTATTTTGGGTGACAATTAGGTATGTTGGACTGTACAGATCTTGGTTTCTTGATACTTGGGTAGAATGTATTTGGAACGTGAAGGCCTGCAAAGATAGTTGGCATTCTTTAAGTAGCGGAAGAGCTAGGAGAGATTTTTCACTAGATATAGGGAGTTGTCATCCAGAATTTCTGCCTGTGAGCACAAAGTAGCAGAAAGGAAATAACTTCCAAACTCTAAGTAGAGATGTAGAGATCCTCTGTGTTCCTGTCTTGTAAACTTTGCAAATTCTACAGAAATTGATTGACCTTCATATTTGTTTACCAAAATTTAGATAGTAAGCTCTGTCAGGACAGGAATTCTGCCTTTACTTCTCTCTGAGGCACCTAATGGATAGTTATGAATGAATAGTTATAAACTTTTCTAGATCTTCTTGAGGTTTCCTGCAATTTCCTTTCTTTCTGCCAGGCTGTCAAGTTCAGATCCTCAGATGAGGAGTAACTGTAATGGTTTCAGTGAGTTTTGCACTTCAGGTTGTATTGTATTATTGTATTCTCACAGAGACCATCTATATATTTGTTTCAGATGTTTGCGTATGTACATATACATATATATATGTTTATGCTTAGTACTAAAATCCATTTACTGATGGTAAACACTTAAGCTTTTAGAATAATAGATAACATTCCTTCTAGCCACAGATTAGGACACTCAGGTGACATCAAGGCCAAGTCTGGTATTCCATAACTCAATTTACAGCAAATTTTCTCTAAGTGGACAGATGAGGAAGCAGATTAAACAAAAGGAAAAGCTTAATTTTTAAGAGTTGTAATGGTTGCACAGGTTCTACTATGGTTCTGTGCTGGGTACTTGATTTTTTTTTTTTTCTGAGAGAATGCCATTCTATAATGTGGAATGATTAGAGTGTAGAATACATAATTAAATGTTGTTGCTCATTACTGTGTTAAGGTTGCAGTGGTAAACAAAGACTTTATGATGATTAAATGCATGTAGTTTTAGTCATTTTAAAATAAGTTATGTATGCATTTGGCCAAACCTGTAACCTCACCAGCAGTTAAGTTCTTTGATTTGAAGAACAAATTTATATGTCAGCAAAGCTTCATATTGAAATAGAATCTAAAGTAATTGAGCATGGTGCTGAGTACTTCAGTATTTAACAGACTTTAAGATCCTATTTAAAATTTAATAAGATTTGCTGTTGAAAATGCCATTTTAATTTTATTTAGAATAATTCTTTCAGAGTGCTTAAGTTTCATTTTAGAAAAAAAAACAAACTTGCTCAGTTTCCTTCACCAACAGTTTGAAGGTGTATTAATTGTTTAAGCAAGTCTGTCAATTTTCAAGAATCAGGGTCATGTCAGGGGGTAACATGCAGCTTTGCAAATAAAAAAAAAAGTTAAATGGTATCCTTCTGATGAATTGTAATTAAATTCAGGCAGTAGATAGATAGGGCTTATGTATAGTTTGTAGTTGTATGCTGTAACAAATGTAGAACTTGGTTGAGTTTGGTCCTTCTTCCTCTCAGTGAACTAGTGTACTGAGCTGAATTGAAGATTATTTTTGATCTTAGGAGATAAAGAAATAAAAATCATTCCAATTTGTGTCTCACAATGACATCAGTAGCAATGAACTATACCTTCCTTTGTCCTTTGAGGCAGGGAGGACTTCTTTGTCAGCGTACCAACTATGCACAAGTCTGTTCTAAGCTTTCCAAAGACTTTAGACTTAGGTAATGTTAACAAACAGGAGAAGAGGGCTGTATCTTAGTCTTCTGCTGGGGGGGTGGATTTGCTGTAAAGGCAGGTTATATACTGAGGCAATAGATCTTGAGTGTATCTTACAGATAAGGTTTGTAGTCTTGGGTCGTTGTAGCTGCATCAGTCAGCTTTGGCTACAGAAGGCATTTCAGGGTTTCATAATGGGTCTGTAGAGGAAGACTATGGCTTCAAGCCCAGAGGGAAAATGGGGCTTGATGAGTTTCTTCTGGATTTAATTTTTGGTTAGGGGGAGAAGGAGGCTTTTTTAAATCTAGTACATCACATTTTTCGATCCCATTTGCAAATTCAGCAGATTCAGTGTTACCAATGGCTAGGTTTTGTCTCTGAGCTTCCTGTTGGCTGATAGCTGGAAACCTGCTGAATTGTTTCTGGTTTCAGAACTGTCATTTAACTAAACTAGGTATTTATTCACGGTAATGTTCTTTCTTCATATTTAGAGATAACAAATCTTTCCTCTTGACCTTTTTTTGGCAGGATAAATATGTCAAGCTGTTTAGGGAGTCTTGTTTACACCACACTTTTCTGTACATTTCCTAGTAACTGTTTTCCACACTTGGTTCTGTTAACTTTTCTTGGCCTTGAATGGTGTCTTAAAGTATGTAGGTTATTTTCATACGGAGAATTTTAAAGTTCGTATCTCTTCTGGAAATATGTTGCCTAATAGATCATACGAGTACATTTGCCCCCCTTCATATTGTTTTACTTGTGTTCTTTGACAACTCTTAGTCACAGGTTACTCTCTTCTGTGGTCAGTCATGGTTCATAGGTTTCCACATTATAGTGGAAGTGCTTGGTAATCTCTTAAGCATGTGACCTTTAATTCTGTTGAATTTTATTCTGTTTCTAATGTTAATGTCTTGATGAAAATTTGTGAAATTGCTAATAAATTCAACACAGTGGTTACCGGTGTCTAAGCAGTGTTTCAGTGCAGATCTTCACCGTTGGCCCCACAAACCAAGTGGTCCCATTGTAAGCAATTTCATTAAGTCTGTGCCTCAGTACTATGCCAAGTTAGTCCTTGGATCCTGAGTAAGATATCTTTCTCTACAGTTTGAGCCTTAATTTTTCTCCTCACCTTCAGAGAAACTTCAACTGATAAATTCAATTTAATTGTTCTGAATTGGTATAAAGAAACATTCCTACAATTCCTACATTGCTGTGGTGGCAGGGTCTGAATTTGATTTTGGCATATTTACCCTGTCTTCTGTTTTATTTCACACTCTGTTTTACTTTTAGAAAGGTTTACTGTTTACTTTTTTGTTTTGTTTTTAATAGGATGAATGTTACCAAGTGAGACAAATATTTGCTCAGAAACTTCACAAAGGGCTTTCTAGACTACGGCTGCCACTAGAATATATGGCTATTTGTGCACTGTGTGCAAAAGATCCAGTGAAAGAGAGAAGAGCTCATGCTAGGCAGTGCCTTGTGAAGAACATAAATGTCAGAAGGGAGTATCTGAAGCAACATGCAGCAGTTAGTGGTAAGAGAATAGAAGTCACTTTTTGGTACAAGTGCTAGAGGTCAAAGGTAAATGTTAATAGACTGTGAAAATATTATTTGTCTTCTGTTTTTATACACAGAATGGCTGTAAACTTTTGGTAAGTTTCACTTAGCGGTATCAAATGAAAACTGAAAATAGAGTCCAGATTTTCTTTTGCGTATTTAATAGGCATGTCTGAGATCTTTCAATTTCTTTAAAAGCTGTGTAAATGCTTATGCCTAAGTATATTAGAAGTGAAGCGGTTTTTCAAAGGCAGATGTGTGCTGTTTGAACTTGATGGTTAATTATGTTGTAAGTGAAGTGGCAATGATTAATTTTCAGTAATGAATAATATGCAACCTTAATGACATTATAAATGCTACACTAAATTGAAGGTCTTTGAGCTGCTGTACTGAGTAGCTTCTTATCTTGTCTTATGCTGGCAAAGGGCTATTTTTGTAGGCACTTCAGGATGAGTTTATGTAATTCTTTTCTTCCCAGTGACAGCAGTCTGATCATAGGAATGCTTTTTAAGTTATAATGAACTGATGTGAGCTATTTCTCTTTTACAAAATCAGTCCTTGTCCCTTTTGACTTACTTGAAACTACACACATACAATATGATAACACTGGTATATCAACATATGATAATGTAGACCTTTAGGAAGAGCTCAGGGCATTTTGAGGAATAGTTTTTGAAAGTTTTATTTCTTTGGAGGATTACTGATGGTTCTCGTCTTTGACATTTGTGAAATGATGTGGATTTTTTTCATCTTGTCGTAGGGTAGACCAAACCTGTTTTGTGAAATCTGATCTCACAGATGCTGTCAGATAACGGATTTCATTCTGCATTTATGAATCACAGACTTTGTATTAGCCATGTAAGTCTGTGTGTGCCTCAGTCCCCTTAGACTTAGATCAGAGAATAAGTCTGTAGAGAAATCCTTTTGTGTATTGTTAATTAGACTTCAAAAAAAAAAAAAAAAAGCCAGTACTTTTTCTCTCTCCTCAGTAACAGGTAAAAAAGAATCATCGATTCAGCAAAAGCCTTTAAATCATCCTAAGACTATTCCTTATAAAAGCTGAAAAATCTTTTCAGCTATATAGGAGGAAAGTATAATAATTGTCATATAATGAAACGTAATTACTGATTTCCTGTGTACTAAAATGATACTGCGGAGTTGCTATGAAAAAGTCAACAAGAAATGAAGAACAGACTCGGTGTGAGTGACTTTTTTAATTCAGTAGGACCTCAAAGTGTGCCTGACAGTTTCTTTTCTTGTTGAAGAAACTTACCTTGAGTGATTCCATCAAATGGATTTGTACTGTAATCTATGAGGACTTTTAATTAGATAAAGATTGCAGGAATCTTTTAAGGTTACAGTGGTAACTTTGTGGCATACAGATTTACCAGTCTGAGCTTTTAACAAAAACAAAAAAGTCTTGAACTGTTTATATCTTATAAAATCATTAGTGCATAGTATAGCTGAAGCCCAGTTCTTGTAAGATCATACTGTCTGTGTGTGCCTGTGTGTCTCTCACTCTACTCACTGGCCATGCCGTAACTCATGGTAGTAATGACCCTAATACCTGCTTTGAAAAGTATCCACAAAAAGCTAAAGTTGACAATCCACATCTTTGATTAATGCAGTTATTTCTGTGAATCCATGAAGTGATGATTTTGTGATATGCTTTCTCTTGAAAACTCGATAAAGGTGATGAGGTTATTATTGGGGAAATTTGGGAGGATTTCAACATTTGTTGAAAAGATGGTAAATTTCTGTATACCTTGCCTAAGGAAAATTTCCTAAGGGCTGGTACCAGGCAGTAAAATGTCTCTTTCCTCCACACTGACAGGCTGGCAGGGGTTACACTGAGGCCTCTTAAGTTCTGTAAATGCTGTTCAGAGTGGAGGCTGCTCAAGAAGAGACTTACTTTATTGTGTATCTATTGCCAGTTCTATCTGTGTAGAGACTTGTCTTGCATAGGAATCTTTGCTTTCTACTGTTGGGCTTTTACTTGCAAGGCAGTAAGTAGGAAAGTTACAAGAGTAAAACTTTAATTTTTTTTTAACAAGTTACTTTCCTAACTGCTCATAGAAGTCTCTTGTGGATTTTTGGCACGTTCTAGTTTCAAGTGCTTATAGTTTATGTCCATGAAGCCATCCTACCTTTCAGGTAGTGTCCTCCTTCATTAGAGAAGAAGGAAGATTGCATAAATACTATTTTTGTGATGGGTTAAATATCATGTGTGTCAATACTTGTCCTTTTTCTCTTTTAAATGGATTTGGTTCACTTTGTTTTCTAGACCGTGTTGGAACTATTGCTATAGTTATATTAGAAAGTGTACAAGGAAGGAAGTTATTGAAACTGGCTTCTTGGGTTCTTGATAAGCCTTCTATTTAAGTTCCAAATGAATACAAATAATAGCAAGTTGATTTGCATGGAATATATCTTAAGGCAAGCCAATTTTGCTAATGTTCTGAAATCTTTTTGTTGTTGTTTTTCTTCCCTGCCACTTCTTTATTTTTCTTATTTAGTTGCACAAATAGCTGATGGCTGAAATGCAGGACAGTGCTTGAAGGAGTGAAGCACGTTTTTAAAGTTAATAGTTGAATGTTGGTTGGAACACACTAAAATCTGCTTTGCAAAATACACTGGATTTCAATTACATAAATATAACTTGACATACAAAGAAATAGGGTGGTTTTATTTTTTTCCTTCAAACCTCACGATGGCTTACATTCTGTGTAGTAATTACAGTTGTTATAATTACAATTACAGTTGTTATTTAACTGCATCAACTGCATTGGCTGTGTGAAGGTGTATCCTCGGAACTTGGCAGCACTATCTTCTGAGGGCCTTCATAAATTTTGAATGCTTTCCTTGCCATTATGACTGAATCCAAATATTTTATGAAGCCTGTGAAGCATCCCTCTTTATACAGACCTTTACAAATGGGATAGATTGAGTAAGACTTTTGCATGGCAATTATTTATTCAGTCTTGTGAAATCAATGATAATTGTGTATTTTATTTGATCTGTGCAATATTTTTCAAGCACATCTCACAAATACATACATTGGAGATAAAAAATAATGCCAGTGTTTTAATGTATTTTAAAATAGTTTTCTAATAGGATTATAAATGATGATTTACAGGAGTCTGGTCTTCTTATTCACAACCTAATACAGGATAGTTAAAAGCTTACTGAAGGAAGGTTTTCCAGACTTGGTCATGTTTTTCATGACCACTCACTTGCTCAGAAGTGTGATTAGATATTTTCAAAAGCAGAGCCAGGAATTTCCTCTCTTCCTTCCTCCGTACATTCAAGCGTTTATTCGTAGGCATGTTTGTACTATGAATTTGCACTTGCCACTGGCACACAAGATCAGATGCTTTTACCATAGTAATAGATATGGAATACTAGCATGCCTTGCCTATTGCCCTGCCTGTTGCACAGGACACAGGTTTAATAACTTAGGCATGCTGTGTATCCTCTAGTTCCTCTCAGTCATTAGGCTGGAGAAGGTACTGTAGACATTTTCTCATCTGTCTTTTTGTTGTCATTGTCCTGTGGGATATAACCTTTTTCATTCTGGTTTTCTTTATCAAACTTTGAGATGCTGAAATTCACTCTGCATGGCATTAGTTAGCTCAGGAATTTGGTACCGTATGGAACGTGTATTTTATAATTGTGACTCTGAGAGGGTCTTTGGCAATAGTCCTTAGTTTTTGAATCCCCTTAGGAGAATGGTGCATCTGATTGTTGAGATGTAGAAGATTTTTTTCTGTCGTCCTTGCTTAGGACCAGCTACAAGTCTCACAGGATGCTAGAAAAAGTTTTGAATGCTTTGAGTGTCATATAGTTCAGTTGAGCCGCTCTGCTCAAGTGGGATTGAGACTTTCTGACTCAGTCCGCTACTACTTTGTTGTGATAGCTGTCAGGTTATCTCCTATCCCTTCTCTAAACAGGTGAGGTAGGCTGTGGGTTTGGAGAACATTGTGGCAATTTGACTGCAAATCCTTATTTTCACTTGTTTTTTGGAAAAAGAGCACTTCTTTCTATTCTCTTGACAGCAAGGCTCTACACTGCAGCATCCAAAGAAGGAGTAGTAGCTTACTCTGCAATTGTGATGATCTCAGATGTTGCAGTTAACATGGATTTTATGGTCAATCATCTGCTTTTCAAAATCTTTCAGAATACAGGATTTGAACTGAGGAAAGGAGTGGGGGGTGGGGGTTGAAGGAACTCTAGCTGTATTTTCAAGGTAGCTAGAAAATATACAGCCCTGAGATATCTTTAAAATCTCAATTTTTGCATACACACAACATCTACACATCAACAATCAGATGCATATTAACAGCAATATTAAAAAGAAATGATAGGCCCACACGTACCTACACTTTATCTCAACGTATGCTGACCTTAATTTTTGATCTTTCCTTTGTAGTAGAAAATATTCTAGTAGTAGGAAAATGTATTTCTTGATACAGTCTTTTAATGCATCTTTCTTTTGCTTTTCAGAGAAACTGTTGTCACTTCTACCAGAGTATGTTGTTCCTTATACTATACATCTTCTAGCTCATGACCCAGATTATGTCAAAGTCCAGGACATTGAACAACTCAAGGACATTAAAGAGTAAGACTACTTTTAATACTGTGAATCCAGAGGATTATAATAATCTAATTTTATTCTTAGTAAAATTTTAATTTAATGAGCTACACTGATACATTTTCCAGTACGTGTAATGATGGCAGTTATTTCTGTAAAATATTGTGAGAAATACTATATATGCTTTTTCAGTGTTCTGTGATATCTGACAGAAGAACCTACATCTTCTGCTCATCCTAACCTTCATTTCTTTTTTCTGATAAATTGGTTTCCTGGAGTTAAGACTGCTTAAGGCTATAATACTAGTGAAACTAGAGTAAACCACTTTCTGAAATGTGACTTTTTATTTTTAAGGGTGGGGGTGTTTTTTGCATATTCACGAGGAGTACTGCCTTTCTCCTTAGGTGCTTGTGGTTTATACTGGAAATATTGATGGCTAAAAATGAAAACAACAGTCACGCATTTATCAGAAAAATGGTAGAAAATATCAAACAGACTAAGGATGCTCAAGGACCAGATGATGCAAAAATGAATGAAGTAGGTGACACCTTTTGATTGGAAACTGTATTTAATTTTGGCCTGGTTCTGGAAATGAGTTGCCTTTTGCTTACACACCAACTAGAAAATGTCTTTCAGTTCAATTGTATGCAGGATATAATACTTTCTGTAGTGTAATAATTACATTATTGTAGATTAGACATCAGACGTATGGTGGTGTAGATGTCCTGTGCTTCAGTAGATCTTGCATATTTGCAAGGGAATTGTAATAGTTTGGCATCCTTCTGTTTCTGTGTCAGTAGCATTATTAAACACTACTTTAAGATATATGTAAACTAACATTTTTACTCTTTAAAGCATCCAACTTTTCTGCTTTGTAATATTTCATTTGAGAAGAACAAGAGAGTAAGCTTAGTATAGGAATAAAAATACATACATGAGATGTCTTCAGTCTGTATTGTGTAGTGAATGTATCAAATCCTGATCCTGTTTTTGATTTTTTTTTGCATCACATAATACATAGGTTTGTCACTTCTCTGCTTTTCCCAAATAGATTTTTTTTTTTTTTTAGCTTTGTCTTTGAAACCATGGCATACATTATTCTGAAATAGAAAGTGTAGAAAGCTCATGGAAGCTAGCTCTCTTTTAACTGCTCGGCGTACAGTGCTTTTGGCTTCTGGTGCTACATTTGAGTACCTGGTGATATACTGTTTAATATGGATGCTACTGTTAAATGCTTAAGATAATTGAGATAATTGTTTTAAACTCTGAGCTCTTCTGGTTCTGTGCTCAAAAGAATGTTTTTTGTCAAGATTTGCAATGATTTTTTTTTTTTTTTTACAGAAACTCTACACAGTCTGTGATGTAGCAATGAATATCATTATGTCAAAAAGTACAACATACAGTTTGGAATCCCCTAAAGACCCTGTACTTCCAGCACGATATTTTACTCAACCTGACAAGGTATACCTTGGAGTTTAATTTTTCTTGAGATAAGTCTATTTAAATCTTTGTTAGTTGTCATTGGAGTGTTCTGTAGATCTTGCAACTTTAGACTTCTCCCTGTCATAATTTAGTGGAAGATGCATGTATGTACATTTTCATAGTTATTTAGATATATGCACAGAAACACTGCTTTTGTTCTGCTTTTTTTTTTAGGAGATGTTATTGCTTAGGTTTAAAATTTCAGAAGAATAAATAATGTAAAGAAAATCTCTTTTAGTACTACCTCCAAAATATATATATCTTGTTCGTTGATTTTTTTTGTTGTTGTTTTTTTCCCCTTCTTTACAGAATTTCAGTAACACCAAAAATTATCTTCCTCCAGAAATGAAGTCGTTTTTCACTCCTGGAAAGGTGTGTATATATATATGTACATATATATATATATATGCATATTTTTATTTTTTAAAAAAGAAAACTGACATGTATAGTTTAAAACAAACGAACAAACAAACAAAAAGACTTCAAGTTGAAGTAAATATGTTGTTTCTGCCCAAAGGTTTTATAAACCAAAGACTAGTAAACAGGTAGAGGGAAAGAGACAGAAGGAAAGACTGGTACTATCTATGTACTGTTGATGGTGGTGGTAGACAAAGCCTGAAGTCTTTTAAACTTAGTGCAGAGTGAATCTTTCATTAAAGTATAAAATTAAGTCCAGCTATAAAAATATAATCCGCACATCCGTGGTGTCTGTCTCTGAAAAAGGAACACTTAAAGCTGCTATGATGTGCATGTTGAACACTGTAGGTTTTGGTGGGTTTTTTTTGTTTGTTTGTTTGTCACCAACTTGAGACATAGCTAGAATCTAATACTGAAATAGCAAATGGATCATCCTAGATATTGCGAATCTGGGGAATGGTCTTAAATTGTTCAACATTTGTGTATGCAGGTGTTTGGCATAAAGGTGTATTCTCTTTAGGTGTAACTGAACCCTTTCAACTCTCCCAAAAGTTAGTATGAGCTAGAGGTATTTGGCATATCTGAAAGATAATCCACTTAAACAACCTGAAGCTCACCATTGTCTGGAAATTTTGGCTCCTATTAAAAGCTTAACCATTTTCAAATCTGTGCATGAAGCATCAGTCTTCTCCAGAATATTTGCTTTTGAGACTCTCATTCATACCCAGCTGAAACTAGCATGGTTTGCCATTACAGCTAAGCCAGTTTAATGGCTTATTTGCTGAAAGTGCTGTCCTACTGCTATTTCTATTTTGCCAGTTCAGGTGCTTATCTAATCCAAATGGCGAGCTGGTTCAGGCAGCTACATCAGCAGAAAGCAAACTGTACAAAAAGTGCTGAAGTGGCTTACTGCAAGGTCAGGTGAGCACCCAATACTACCATTGAGAAGAGGATGGAGTTATAAGGGTTGAGAAAAGAATATTGGTTTTGGTGGCAGCTAGCTATTTGATTGCAGCTCTGTCAGCTTCCTTCTCATGTCATAACTTTCGTATTTAAATGTTTATTGCTTTATGTTGTAATTAAGATACTGATCACAGAAAGTGAAGTGTGTGAATATTTTAAGCATAGTACATGTTAACAATATCTAAATGTGTAGCTTAAAATAAAAGAAATATATTTTTGGTTTCAGCCCAAAGCAGCCAATGTTCTTGGAGCAGTTAACAAGCCTCTTTCGTCAGCAGGCAAGCAGTCTCAATCCAAATCTTCACGAATGGAAACTGTAAGCAATGCCAGCAGCAGTTCAAATCCAAGCTCTCCAGGAAGGATCAAAGGGAGGTTGGTAGTCAACAAAGGAGCTTTGATATTTCAAGTATTTGTAATGGAAACTTTGAATATTTCTATAATGTTTTCTAAGTGAGAAACAGAATTATATTCTCTTATTTTGAAGTAAAGTTATAGTAGCACATTGTAGAATGGAAACCATGAATTTGGCTTTCTAACCCCAGAAATAAATTCGCTGTTAAGGAAAGAAGTAAAAAAAAAAACAAAACAAACGAAAAAAAAACAGTTCAAGCACAATCACATAAACAGAATCAAATCACATCCAGAGTTGGTTGAAGGAGGGAAGGAAAGCCTCATACTTTTTATATACATATATATATGTATATAGTACAATATATATATACACACACACACATCTGCAGATCCTAGGAACTTTGTAGCTTGTTGTAATGTTAACATGTCATAGACAGTGGGGACTGGTAGGCCAGTGTGGTGATCTAGCATAACTTCCTCCTCTATATATTTGTCCTGCACTTTGCTGGACTTAGCAGATGAACGTTTCTGGATTTTAGATTCTGTGATGGAAGGGGTGAACATACTGCAGTGTTAGAGAAGTTGTCTTCTAGTTAGCTATCTTTAAAATTTATACTTTGTGTCAATTTTCTAGGTTATTAATCAATCTCTGTGTCTTGTTATATTTGTTTATTTAACTGAAAGTCACATTATTATTTGTTTCACAGAGAAATTTAGAGATTGCATAGTCCCCACTATTTATCTTTTTTCACATTGATTCAAGACTGAGAGAAAGTTATGTTTGAAACTAAGACTTCTTATTTGATTCTTCTGTGACTAATACGTAATATTAACTGGAAATGTAGTGCACTGCTTTACAACAAATACTTCATAACTCCATGGAAATTGCACAAAGACTTATTTCTTACAAGTCACACAAGTTCATATGCAGAAATACATTATTGGGTAAAGACAGATTAGAACCCAGCTTCTTCTTCATATCCAGTGAAATTAATCTGAAACTAATACTGTTCTACATCCGGTCTATTTAAAAAATGCTGCGCTTGCAGCCTAACCTGTTCTGTCATCTTCGTGGTCTCCCCAGCTCACGTAAGTTAAACTGATTAGTATTTTGAGTGGAAATACCAAGAAGAAGAAAGGTCCACTAGAAGTGTTGGTAATGATTCAATATGCATGGTATTTCCCATTCAGTATGACTGAATATATACATGCAAGCTTGCATCTGTTAAGGTGATGTATAAGAACTGTCATAAGTTATTGCAGATTTTTTACTGGTAGAAGTAACAATGTCTTTCTCAGTCAAGCAGTGCCCAGGACAGGGAGTTAAGAGTTTGTGTTTCTGAATACCACCTGTCTTTTTAATGCATAGCATATTTATTTTCCCTAAAAACTCTGCACTGTTAAAAGCAACCGTTGTTTTTTTCCTTTCCTGAGGCTGGCCTCTGGGCAGATAGAAAGGAGTGACTCTTGCCTATTGGCTTTTGTATATTACCTTTTATCTGTGGGTCTCGATGTTTTACATATGCAGGAAGTACCATTGTCCACCTTTAAGTATGTAGAAACTGAAATAAAAGTGTAGTTGCTTACATATATGCTGCCATAAATAACAAAAGAAAGCGGAGGGATGAACTGGTGTCTGAGATTTAAATTCACTGTTTTATTGCCTGAACCTCACCATAGAAAAGCGTGCAAGCTTTAGTAGGTCTGTGGGGATCTTTGATTGGTATACAAAGTGTATGCAAATATATACAAATACACAGATGTCTTCTATCCCAGTAAGGCTTTTCTGTTTCAAAAAGCTCAGTTCTCTATTTTTAACTGAGAAGGATGATTGATTTGGCTTATGACTGACATCCTTGTCCTGAGACTTAGATGCTCTAGTTTGTGATACCATGTGATAGCTATACTAGCCAGAGTGAAAGGTTCTTTCTGCCAGGTTGTTCATGGTTTAGGAATATTTTTCTTCTGAAAGTTGTTCTAAATATATATATCTATATTTTTAATGATTGCCTACTCTATTATAATAATGAGGAGAACAAATGTTTATTGATTTCAGGCTTGACAGTACTGAAATGGACCACAGTGAAAATGAAGACTTCACACTGACTTCGCCATTACCAGGGAAGAAAACTGACAAAAGGGACGACCCTGATCTTGTAAGGGTGAGCTGTTTGGTTGCATTACAGATGTTTCACTTTAAGTCACCAGGACTTTAAAATAAAAATTAACGTGCTGGTATTTGATATGATTCAAGAAAATATGCTCTTCTAATCCAGATATTTTACATGAAACTGAGTTAATGTTATAAACTACTGGAAAATGCGCTTAGAGTTAGAGATGAAAATGCAGGGAAAAAAATATTTGGTTTGTCTGTTTTGCATGTGTACATTATATTACCTTTGCATCATACTGACAACTTTTGTAAGCTTTCAAGATTGCCAGTTACAATTTGCAGGATATTGACAGGAATAGATTCTGCTAGAGCTAGGTTGATTACAATAAGCCCACGATTTGTCTCATATTCAGGATTCATTGATGAAATATTTGGGACATTGTTCAAGTTGATAGCTTGCTTGGTCTTCTGTTCCCCAATATACTGTAGATTTGTTGTGTGTGCTTGATGCTTAGTTAAAATATAGCTTTGGAAGAAATAATTGGATTAACTTGAGAATGATAAACTATACAGGAATTCTGGGGGAGCGCATTAACCTGTCTTAGCTTTCAGATTGCCTTCTGAGGTTGTAAAAATCTGCTTCATATACGGTTTCTTTGCTTGTAGCTAGCAAAGTGGTAATGCCTCAGTTACAGTGTTGATGCATTATAATTCTCGTCGTTTTTGGTGTTGTCCCATCACTGATGCTAAGGCATGTTCTCCTTTTCCAGCTTGCTGTGTTTTTCTTTCAGCAGCTATAAGGAATAGCAACTGCCTGTTCTCTGGTTATCTTGAATAGCAAGAGGGCATCGTGATTTGACATTGGATTTAGAAATTCAAAGAGTTTTCTGAATAGCTATATGGATTCTGTTTTCCTGCATGCAACTTGTACAGCAGAGAAGGCAGGAAAAATGCTTGGTTCTGAATGGCTGATATCACAAGTAGAAGTTGCAACATGGTTTTAATCTATGTCAGTATCATTCAGGCATTCGTTACAGGCATCTCTTTTGAGAGAGATTTTAGTGAATGACCACTAACCACTGCCTTTGAGAGTGGTAGGCGTCTGCCTTACTAATTCTTACTAATGGACTTATGTATTTCTGTAAATCAGTGATTCTAAAGATTCCTAATGAGGATATAAGAATTGATTTGGACTCTCACTCACATTTAGGGCTCTAATATGTTTACTGAAATTATAAACAGGTTAAACATTTAGTCTCAAGCAATATTTACAGGTGTGTTATATCAGAATGCAGAAAAAAAAAGCACCAAAGAAAAACTGTAATACTAAGAACAGTTCAGATAAAAAGAATTTCATATACCACGAGCGAACTTCATTTTTTGTTCCTCAGTAACTTTTAGCAGTCTGTAGTAACTGTAGTAATTTGGGATATGCATGAAAAGTCACAGCTACTTTATTTTTTTGGACTGACATTTCTCTGTTCTCCTGTTATGTCAGTCTGTTGAGTTTTTCTGGATTGCTTGGAACATAAAATACTACTGCCTAGTAAAAATATCCTGAATTTTTGCTTGTCTTGAAGTGCAGATACCATTTAAGCTCTAGTATCTTGTGGGAGAAACAAACTGGCATGTAATGAAACCAGAAAAATAATGAATCTTTTGTCAAAACAAACAAAAAACTCTCCTTAAGCACAAAGTTTCATAATATAACCTTAGAATTTTCTTTCTTACATTTGGCTTTCCTTTCAGCTTTAAATTTTTCAATATTGCCATCTAAACACATACATTCTTTATACTACAAACTTCAAATGATGTAACACCAACTAATATGTGTAAGTTTGTAGTGAACTTATTTTAATTACAGAATTATTTTATCAGCTTAATTCAGATTGGAGAAGGCAAGGCAATAATTGAAAGCTCTCATTTTTTTGTTATGGATTGACAACTTTGTTTAAAAAAAGAAAAACTTCTGTTTTGACATGTTGCATCAGCTATAAATCTGAAAGGTCTGAGAGTCCAAATAGCTGCTGAGATGCAGTAGTTTATAAGCTATAGGCTGAATTCGTAACTGACGAAACTTAAGTGATAAAGAAAATACAGTTCAGTATTTTGAGTACTTTTGAGGGCCTTTGTATCTCATTTTGAATACAGAGACAAACTGCTAAAGGTGATTCAGAATTCGTTTCTTTAGAGCTAGGGAGCAGACTATAACAAGTACTAACTGAGAAGCAGAATTTTAATTGGGATCCAGAAAGCCCAGGTTTTAAAGATGTCACTATTCAGGATATTTGTCCAGATTACAGCATAGAATAATATAGTAGTTCTGAGGCTAAGGAACACTTTCACCCGAGGGATAAACTTGGTACTTAGCCGGTGAAAGCAGCTGCAGCGTGACAGATATGCACAGTCGTTGTAAAAGCAAATAGAACAGGGAATAAAAAGAAGACCAGTCATCTAGATCAACAGTTTTGTCACTGAAATCATGAACTGGCATAAGATGTCATCATTGTTCAAACATTCTTCTTAACAGTTTCTTAAACGGTTTCTGTTCTGAAATGTTACGATGCAGAAAGGGTTCTACCTTTCTTTTAATGTTTTATTTTGCTGAGCAGAACAAATGTTGAGTCTCAGTGCAGCTGTGGTAGCAGTTCTTTGGCAGCTACCACTAATTCTTGTGCTTTCCTCTCTGATTATGAATCCAAGTTGCCCACCATCTCTTGTATTCAGTGCCTTGCCACTGCCAGCATGGGGGCCAGGCATAAGCACCTTGCAACTCATAACAGAGCTTAAGCCTGAAGTTGACCATGCCCATCCTATATATTACATTTGCATTTTCCTAATGATAAAAATGTAGTTATGAATGTTCAAACCAATTGTGTTTGCCGTAGCTGAGGATATGAATGAGGAAGACCTTATATACTTCTGTGATTTAACTACTCATCTTTGAAATAATCTTTCTCTCTTGTCTGGCATTTTATGTGTATACATGTGTTTATACTTTTGAAAAGGTTTTAGAAATGAATATGGCAGACAATCTCAGTAGACATCTTGTGTAACTTGAAGGCTCTTTGTCTTGATGAGGACATCAAGGCAAAGTTTCTGTAGCTTTTGTGCATGTGACAGTTTAATATGGCAGTTTAATTTTTTAATTTAAAGATGTAATCTTGCCTTTTCAGTCAGAGATTGAGAAACCTAGAGGAAGGAAAAAACCAGCTATCACAGACTCAGAAGAGAAACTAAGCATAGATGACCTGAATAAACTGGGACAAGAGCAGAAACTTAGAGGTAGTCAACGGGGAAGGAAGAGACCTGCAGTTGTTTCAGAATCTGATGAAACACAATGGCAAGAGGAAAAAAGGCTAAAAGAAGATGTAATAGAAAGTGAGGATGAACAGAACAGTCCACCAAAGAAAGGGAGAAGAGGACGCCCTCCCAAAGCGAATAATGGGGGAACGCCAAAGGAAGAACCAGCAACAAAGTCATCAAAAAGGAGCAAAAAAAAACAAACGCCAGCAGCAGCAGTAGAAGAGGAGGAGGAGGAAGAAGAAAGGCAAACTGAAAACATTGAACAAAAGCCAAAAGGCAGGCAAAACAGGACAACGAAAAGAACACAGCAGAGGTAAGTCTGTCTTATTGTAAGCTGCATCTTTTTTATCCTTGGATATTAGTTATAATTTGATACTTTGCAATTTGGGTCTTCCTCAAAACAGAGCAGAACCATCTGAAACTAGTACAGTTGAATCAGCACAGTCTACGCCACAGAAAAGACGAGGAAGGCCATCAAAAACACCACCATCACAGCAAAAAAAAGTGTAAGTGGTGAATATTTTCTGAATATGTGTTTAGTAAAAATTAAAACTATGCCTCTGTCCCCCCAAACAATCATTTACTGAAAATATTTCAGAATACTTTAATTGACAGTTATGAAAATAAATTGCCATTGTTATTTCTAAAATGTTTTCCCTAGCTGCTTCTCCTAGAGCATCTCAAACTAGAGCAAATAGGCTACGAGTAAATTTAATGTGCTCAGGTAGCATATATATGTAGCTTTGCTCTTCTAGGAGAAAAGTCAATACAGCGCATGAGGGCCTTGAGGATAGGGCTCTATTAGGACTTCAAGGAGCAAAAAGTGTTCCTGTTTGGTTTAGATAGGGAGGAAGAATCAAATTGTTACTCTTCATTATACCATTTCACCACAGTAAGTCTATTCTGACTCTCCTTAAAGGAATTATCAATGACTCTCTAAGTTGTGGCCTCCTCCTTGTAAGGTAATGTATTATCCACTTGAATCATTTCCAAATGAGTAAGATGTGCTATAGTCTATGGAGGATAATTGTTCTTGAAAATTTTGAGGTGTGTTTTGAGCTACAAAATAAAGGTAAATTCTGTGGCTAGTTTCATTTTCTTGTGCTTGCTGTAGAAACTACAGGTATCTCTACCTTTGCTATACATGTGCATGCAATATATGTAAAGCAGAAGTGTACGAGTGGACAGGAAAATAAAAACTTGAACATGGAACAGATTTGCAACATCCCTCTCCAGAACCTGGTGTTAAATGCCTTAGGGCACTACTTACACACATCTTCAGTCTGGCATTTTGTATTATTCTGTTGCCAGTATTGTTTTTCTAGCTTCTGGGCTTAGCATCCTGTTGATCCTCTTCTGAGAGGATCCAGATTTGCATGTCCAATTTGCCTGTCCCTGGCAGTCTGTTTTTTTCCATACCTGAAATCCTTGCCTGAACAAGTTTGTACACTCTGCTGTGGGTGCATTCTGCACCCAAAGTATCCCAACCTTTCCAGTGTTTTGTTTTCCTCTTTTCACTCATATGTGAAGAGATGAACCTAGCTTGTGAATAATTCTCCTGTTTCCTTGTCAACTCTGTTACTTCTGCCAGAGTCATGGAACTTCAACTGGGCTATTCTGTGTTGTTTTTCAAAGGATGTCAGGTTGTTCAGTTGGTGCTGAAACCCCAACTGTACTATAATTATTATGTGTAATTCAGAGGTTTTATTCTGAACTGATTTTACTGTGGTTCTCATGACTGAACATTCCCATCATGTATGGTTTGAAGCTGTCAAAGGGCAGTGGTTTTGGATCTGTATGACCCCACTGGGGATTGAAGCCTGTTGTCTGCCTGGAAGAGAGTTTCTGGTTTGATTTCATCCAAAAAGTCAACTAGTTGGGGTGCATCAAGACAGCTTCTCAAACCAAACCAAAGTGCAGTAGGTGGGATGATTCAGTGATTTGATTCCAAACTCTGCTAATGACACAAACCAAATGGTAATGTGGGTGCAGCTGTAGTTTTGGATACATATCCAGTTGGCTTTTGTTCTTTTTTTTGGGGGGGGGGGGGGGGGGGGGCTCTTAGCGTGAGCTAGCTTGGAAGATTTACATTTAGGTCCACCATAGTGTTAATTTCATAAATAGTAATATGTGGATTCTTCTAGGTCTGTAAAAATATACATACAGTTACTCAAATTCTGTGGTGTATAAACTGCTAAAGAAACAGAATACATCTATTTGTTCATGGAACTTAACAGAAGATATAAAACAAGTATTCAGTCGCTGGCTGTTTGGCTTTTCCTGGTCACTGGTTACTGTTGTGTCAGCCTTCTTTGGCCTGTGTTTTGGCACTGAAGAGAAATATCCATCCTGTCTATAGATGCAAAAATTGTTCAACATTGTACTCCTGGCTCTTTTTTCTGGAAGAATTTGGTTTCCAATTGCTGTTGCTCAGCTTCCTATTTACACTTCTAGTGTTCTTTGTACAGATGAACTAGAAAAGCATGTAAGATAGAAGTACTATATAAACTGGAATTCTAAGGCTGCTGTTCATATAAAGAGGAATGTTTGTTCTCTTGCAAAGTTTACACATGTGCAAACCCATATAGTGTGAAACTGATCTTTATTTTTCTTCTGATTTTAGCCGTGCAGGACGTTCCAAACAAGCAGCCAGTAAGGAGAATGAATCAAGTGAAGAGATGGATGTATTTCAGAGTAGTTCACCTGTCAGTGATGACATTCCCCAGGAAGAAGTAATGGAAGAAGAGGAAGTTTCCACAATCAATGTAAGAGAAATTCCTTAGCTTTTTTGAGTCTGTAGTGTCCTCTCTGTATTGATGTTTGGAGACCAACTTCCCCTGTTCTTGTAAGTGTCCCCTGTAACTTAACCTTCCTCCTTTAAAATGAATGAGATGTTTGTCAACTCTCGGTGTTGTATAGTGGCACTGCAGTGTAGTTTCTTAGAGAATCTGCATTTCTCAGAGAGAAAATACCAGTTTTTGTCAAGTATCTTAAATTTTCTGTTCTGTGTAGCTTTTGTTGCCTGAGTTGCGTACTACATCATGGGAATTATTTTCTGGGTAACTCACACCTATTTTTGTCAGCTAGATTATAATAGTGAGTAATGTTTCTTTATGCAAAAGAGGAATGCAAAATGAATAGCATTGGATAATAATTATGGAAACTTGGAGCAGAATTCTAAATCAATTTCTTCCTCTTACCAGCATATGCAAATATGTTAAAATAAGTTTATTTTTATCTTTATTTCATACAAATATGTTACGGGTGTTAGTAGTAATACTAAAGATATAATTGAGAACGTCCTTATACCTTTTGACAAATCTGCTGATGGAAGCATCTGAGGACACTAGATTATTTTTTAATACTTGAAGGATGCAGGCTTAGTAACATTAAACAAAGTTATGTCCTGGTCATTGATCAGGGCTTGTACCTGTGATAAAATGGGTAATGAATGACACTGTATACAGTTACTTAAACGATATTGTGAGAGTAAGCATTGTTTCCCATTATAAACTACATTTATTCTTGATTTTTTCAGAACTTAGTTTTTCTGTAAAAATATTTAAAATACTTTTTCCCCAAACAGGTGCGTCGCAGAACTTCAAAAAGGGAAAGGCGATGAGTGAGCATGTAGTTATCAGCCTTCCAGGTGAAAGCTTTGAAGAATGCTTTTAATATAAAGCTTGAGACTGAACGAAGCTGTTAGTGCACAAATGGGGTTGCTGAAAAAAGACAAAACCTATTTTACTTTTACTGCCCCTGCATTTGCAATCCCTAGGTCACAAGCTTTAGCCACACACATGTTGATATCATTAACTGTGGATTTTTGTGAAGTGTAATGTGCGCTGGCTTTGTAGACATATGAACTAAAGAAGAAAACTGTAAATAGTTCTTTTTTTAATGTTTCTGACTTCTAAAGTGCTTGTATAGCTTTTATCTGCGGCTTTAAACTGACAGTGCCCCACTGTTTATTGGATCTATTGATTTAAAAAGGAACAGAGTTTGTTAAAAATTGATCTCAAGCAATATCTGTCAGTGTTCGTATTTGTACTCTTGTTGACATTTAACTGTGAAAAAAAATCAGTTGAGCAAATAGTGCCACTTTCTTTTGCCACTATTTGTTGAGAAGAAGAAGAAATGCAATAGTGTTTCTTTCCTTCATGAATCTAACCTAGTGTTTACCTTTAGGCACCTACCTATCATCAGAGGTGCTGAATTACTTTCTTTTACAGTTGAACAATGTTGGATAGAATAATACAAGAGATGCAAATTGTGAAAGAAGTTGTTTGACTTGTTTTACACCTCAGTATTGATGCCAGACTTTTCTGGACTTCTAGTGGCATTGAAAATTCAAAAAGGATTTAAAATATTATAATTTTAAAAGTGTGTTATTAAATAATGTACTGAATACCTTACCCATTTTATCTTCCCCTATCAGTTTTTATTAATCTACTGTATCAATAAAATTCTGTAACTGAGTTTTTAATAGTCTAGTATGTTAATGTGTATAGATATTTCCTTCTGAACATGATGTTCACAAAGAGCAAATTATTACTACATTATAATATGAAATCTGATATATAAACATTAGTGAAAATACAGTTCTTATTACAATGTAAAGTTAATCACAAAGAAAAATTTTATTGATGCAGTGTGTCTTTATAAAGCTGTTCTTGAGAGCCAAGTGTTTTGTATTTTATAGTGAAGTTGCATGTTTATGAAAAATGTGCTGAAAATGGGATGTAATGTTTTTTTTGGAAACTCGTATCTAGCAGTAGTATATGGTAGGTTGCCTCATGAGAGAACCTTCTATTGAGAGTTTATTGTACTTTTTTCTTTTATTTCTTTTTTTTTTCGTGAGCCAAATTTTTTTGGTATGAAGAGCTAAGATTTTGTTGAATGATTGCAGTCGAGCTGTTGATGATTGCAGTCAAGGTATTCAAGATTTGAATGAAGCTCCATTTTTATTTTATGATACCGTAGAGAGGTTGTATTTGTGTTTTTAGGTATAATCTGCAAAAAAAAAAAAAAAAATTACAAACAAAATACTTAAGTCAGTATCCTGTATGCAGTTTTACAGTTTACAAACTGTGTCTTTGAAAACCAAAATGTATAGGTTACTACGCTATGCTAAGCCAAGCACATATTACAATTTCAGGTGCTGTTCTCCCTCTGGTTCCCTACAGTTGACAACATGTGAAAAAATCAATTTCTAACTTACAAAAAAATTATCTCATTGAATTATGGAGCATTTTCATATAATCCATCAAGAACTATGTTATAGTTGCAAGGTGGCCTGTAAAGATTAGAGAAAAGGATAGTACTGAAACACGGATTTACCGATTTCTGAGCTACAATATCACTAGTAAAGAAACCTTTAGACTTTCTTTGTTATTCATTTTTTTGTTACTGATGTAAAAAGGTGTTTTAAACAACTAGATTATTCTGCCTCTGCTTAATTCCTCCCTCTGCCCCAGTATTCAGCTTTTCAACATTTATACCTATAGGTATGGGGGAAATGATGCCTAAAAAGGCAATTATGGTTGGTTTGAATTGACTTTGAAATAGTTGGCACAACTGAACTGGCTTACTTGGGCTTCAGCAGTACAAATGCAAGTTCTTTTTTTGTTGTTGTTGTTGTTGTTTTTTATGTTTTTTTTCTTGTTTTTTTTTTTTCTTTTTTTCCTTTATGGTATGATATGATTGAAAGCTAGCTTTATATTTTCCTCTTTGACTGAATTGCACTGAAAACATTTATGGAAGATGTATCTTTAAGTCCATTTTATACAAAAATATGAAAAATTGATGTTGAAACTGCTGCAGACTCTTGAGGCTTTATGTGCATAAACATGGTTAGGTTAAACTTCATCAAATATTGATGCACATTACTGATCATAATGTTTAATGTAAATTTAAACTATAGTTTTGCAATTTAAATGTTGATTTCTTGGGTTATAATGTGTAATTCATTATTTCTTGAGAAATAGGCACTGCAAATATTTCATTCTTATATTCAAACCTCTTCTAAGTTCATTCTCATCTCATAAAGAAAATGAATATTTTATGTACTAACATTTTGAGATCTGCGTACAGTAGCTACAGTAGAGTATAATTATGTATAAAAGATAAATTGCTAACATTCAGTTAGCATACTCTTCTGCAATGATAATGTTAAGTTTATAAAAATGTACTGTATTACATTAAAAGATCAAATTGAACTCACTGTAACAAGTTCCAGTATGAAATTTTTATGAGATTGCCGAAGTATCTTGCTGTACTTTGCAGCAAATTAAGATTATTTGTGTTACATTTCTTTTTCTTGCTGCAGTGCAACAGGAAACTTTCAGTGATCTGTAGTTCATATGTAAAATGCAGTGACTGTACTCTTGATACTAGAAAAGTTCACTATAATTCCAGAAGCATGGGGTTTTTTACTTTTCACCAACTGAGATTATTACTATTTAGGACTAGCTAATCCACTAACAGGAAGGAAATAAATGAAATTGCTTGAAAGTTGTAGCGTAAGTATACCTCTTCCACCTAGAATAATCTAGATTCCTATATTAATTGTATTTGACTCTGCCAATTGACTTTATTTTCTGGCAAAATTGAACCCTTTTTCAAAAATTTTGATGTTTGCTGTTTTGACGTTTCAATCTATGTGAACAAAAGCAGAATTTACAAAAAAAAAAAAAGCATTAATATTAAAGACACTTCCACTGAATATGAATATGTTCAATTTGTGACTAACTTGCAAAAAACTTAGACTTGAAGATTAAATACTTCATTCTGGCATAGGATTTATCATTTGATGTTCTCAAGAAAACCCACTCCGTATAGATCTGTGAGTGCAATTGTATCGCTATTAATTAATATTTTGTGTGTGTAGGTTTTAACACATTATCAAAGTCTGCTTTTGTGAATGTATACAGTAGGATTTGGATCCTGCAAGTTTACGTCCCTGTGGTTTTGTGGGGTTAGTTCTTAAATGCATTTGTCATGTGCAAATACAAGTGCAAAACCAAGTACATTGACATGTTTGAATATTCTAACACTTCTGCTTACAGGGCATGTAATGGAAAGGGAGCATACATGTATCTTAAAACATGTATACCCCAGACATACAAAGTTGTGAGTTTTTAGATGGAAACTTTTTTGAAAACCTGTCTATGTTTAAAAATACATACATATTTTGTAGAGGTTGATATATCTCTACCTCATCAAGGTAGGTGCAGTGCATACTTTACAAAGAATTTTTAAAAGAAATATATTCAGGTATACCACCCCATGCTTGTCTAAGGCAGCTCGTCTACAAATGCGTGATTAAGACTAGTACTTGATGGCCATCCTGTTATAGACTGATGGCTCTTTGTTTTTACCATTATGAGGTCCAAAATGATAAATTTACCTAACCAAGACCTTCTGTCCAGTCATCCAGCAGGAGGAGCAGAAGAACCTGAATGCGTTTTTGTTTACTGTTATGCTTACAGGTTGCCACTCCAGTCTTTGCATCTTTGTTGGATGTTGCCTTCACAGATGCCTGCTAATTTAGGTGCAATTTCCTAATGCTGGCAGAAGTGACATATTATATTGACATAAATAGACTTCCTGCTGTGTCAAGAGGTTTGTCCAGCGTATTTAGGACACCTGCTTCATTACGTACATGACAGCTTCTGGGACTCTGTTGCTTGTGGAAAAATAAGAAGCCAAATGTTGGCAATGGGAATAGAAATACAGGGGAAAAAACAATTTGCTTTGAATTTCTTCAAATTCTGCTATTTAAACAATCTGACCTCTGCACAGAGTTCACAAAGTGCCATTATATTTGTATAGGCAGGATAAACATAGTATCATACAGTGTGTGTATGGAGTAACTAAAAGGTTTCGCACTTACATTTTTTTCAGTGCCTCACTACAGTTATGACCTAGTTTTTAGTAGCACATTTGTTTCTGTAATGATGATGTATGTTTTCTTTTGAGATAGCAGCATCATATCATATCTATGTGAGAAGGAAGAAAGGCTCTCAAATACTGATTTACAATCCCACAAATCAGTATTGCAGTAATCATGTGATAAGATTAGAATTAGTTTTAACATATATAATTTCTTTGGAGGAGGGCTAACATCTCGTAAGGTGTTTTATTTGACTAGGTGTGTTTCTGATACTTGTATCCTACCTCACATATATGAATACAAAGGAATGGAGTATTTTGAAAATCAAAGTAGTCAAAGCAGTATTATTGAATACATTTCCTGCTTACTCGGAAGTAATTTTATTATTAAAAAAAGAAAAATTGCTTGTGGTTCACAATTTTGTAATTTGTTTCTGAACAGATCCAGAGAGCTGAAGGCTTCAGATACTAGGTTTGATATGACTCGGTATTGTTGGATTTTTTAAATTTTCTATAGATAGGATACAATCGCTTAGATTAGGACATGCAGTATAACAAAGTGTGAACTCAGTAACAGCCTTAGTAGTAGAAGTTTCTGGTATTATAATACAAAAGAATTTGTTAGACCTAAAAACTTTAATATGTTGAAAAGACATGCTGATAGTATAAAAACAGCTTTCTTCTAAAGTCGCGACAACTTGAAATAGTCTGGTTGGGAACAGCTTTGGCTTTTTTTGGCAGATATATTTAAAGCTTACAGGTTTCTGTGTTTCTTGTAGTACATTTATATTCAGCAAAATTAATTTCTTGTAAACGGAAGATATTTTGAAGAACAGAAGAGTTTTTAATCCATACTTAATTAAAAAAAATAAGGCTAATTTTAAGTAGCGAGCTTTATTTTTTTATAGCCATATCTATATGCAGTAATGTATAACATGAATCTGATGTACACCAACATTTCTCTGGAGCCTTTGACCTACCATATACTGAAAGGCAGTAGAAACTGCCTTTGTGTGTTTCCCAAAAGGCAGTTGCTGCTGTCCTTCCGTAAATCTTACTTTCAAAAGATAAGAACCGGAAGAGGAAAGGAGAGAAAGATGATGGTTTTATTTGTCTTCTGTTTATCTTCTGCTATATTCTATATGGCTTAGGTGAGTGAAAAATGATGGTGTATGCAGGTGTGTTGGGTGAAAAATAGGATGTTAGAAATGAGTTATTAATTTGAAAGGTGCTACAGAGATGAGTAAAGGGTAGGGAATCAACAGATGAATGAGATGGGAAAGTAGTTCCTCGATACCAGCTGCCCAGTAATAGGGGTCTTCTATTCAAGATGAAAGCCTACATGAGGGAAGCTAAGTTAGTGCTTTTTTATTTATTGTTATTTTTTAAGAGAGAACGGAGGATATGTTGCTTGCTTTCTTTGATTTAGATGGAAAAGGTTGGAGTGTTGAAATGTACGTAAAAACACCCATAGAATTGAGACTAGTGTCCAAGTGGTGCTAGTGCAAAGTGAGTCTGATAGATGCTACTGAGGCCAAATTTCATTTGTAAGGGATTTGAAATAATTATGAACAGGTGGATTCTAGCCTCCATAGGTAGGAAGGTAAGATAATGAATCATCCATCTGAATGCAATGCTGAAAATGAGGCAAGAGAGGTCAAGACAATTTGGAAACAAGAACTCTAAAAGATGCCTAACTGCACCTGTAACCATTGTGGCACTGCAGATAGCAATAATCAGTAATGGTGTCTTCTGCGTGGCCTCTCATTAAATCTTTCAACTTGAGCTCTTTTATTAGCAGCTTTGTGTGAACCCCTGATGATCCAGTCTTCTTTAGTCATTTCAGTATACCTTCTTAGCAGCCTGGAATGGTTCTCCCCTCATAGACCTCACATACATAATGCCCTCTCCTAGACAATGTGTGTCTTATCCCTAGTCATTGCTACTTTTCATCCCCTTCAGTGGGCCCCAACCAGCCAGGTTTCTGAATCTGTATTTCTCGTTTGAGACATCTTCTAACTGATTTTTTTGTGAACCAAATGCAGCTATCATGCTGCTTGTGAAACAAGAGCAGCCATTGACTGCTACCCACCTGCAGCACATATTACAAAAGGTGCATACAGGTGTTCTGTATTTGAACTATTAGTTGAACTGCTACAGTTTGCTATCTCAGTTTCCCAATATCTGGTGAAGAAAGCTTCTCCCAAGGTTATAGTACTTCAAAATTGTGAAACCGTCTTCCAATATCTGGCCAGCATTATCCAATGAAATGGCAAGTAAGGGCTACATAAGTAGCCAAGTTCGGTGTACATTCTGTTTTGTATTTGCAAGATCAAAAGGAGGAATAATTTGGAGGGATGTCGGGCAGAAGTTTTGTTCACTTCTTGTTGCTTGTCTTAGGGAAGAAGCAAGTCCTTGGTAGGAATGTGAAAGAAAATGAAGATTTTGCAGTAGGAGAGATCAGGTTTTGCCAAACCATTTTCTTGTGTTCATGGAATAGGAAAAGTTATTCATAAAATACACAATCACTTTAGCAACTTTTAATGATTATGTGCTTGGGTACTATCCTGACTAATGTGGAAATGGGTTATGGGATAGGAATTCTGTGTGGGATGTCATTTTAATCTCCACGTGAATCTAAAATTGAATTTTGTTTTCTTCTTCCTAAGCTGCTCTGCTCCTTGTATTGGTTAACTTTTTGTTGTAACTCTGGTATTTTGTATCAGATCAGCATCCATTACCTGCTTTCCTTTTTTGTATGTATCCGAAGTAAGGAAATGAGAGATGGCCACAACACAGAACTAGCGTCCCTAAGGGCTATCATACTGAGTTTAGATCAAATCCTCAATGTATCAGGAGAACACTTTAAATCCATACTTAATCCATTAATTTAGTCAAAACCTATGACTCTAGCTTGCCGGTTTTTATGCTACCATTTGATACTGAATTTGGAATATAAATTTTTTTTGTATTGTTTTCTGTTTATGTAAGTTGGGATAAAAGAGCCAATTATGGCCTGCCTATTAACAACAACAACAACAAAAAGTAAGAATGGAACATGTAGTGTGTTGCTGCTACATACCAGAGCCTTCAATACAGAAAAATCTTGTGTGTTGTTCGGCCTCAAATACTTGTTTTCAGTGTAAACCAATTGTTTCTCTTTGAGCTTATGGAGTTGTAAAACAGCCTTCAACATTCAGGACCTTCCTTCTGTTTGATACACATGTTGTCCGATAAAACGTTCAGATTCATTACCCGGTATACAGTAAGCCAAATACACACACTAGGTTGCAATATTGTTTATTTCAGAGTTGCACAAGTCGGGGTACCAGGTGGTTTTCCACAAAGCTGGCCCGACTCCAGACTTTCCATGTTGATTTTTATTCTACATAGTAATTATCATAT
>VXAA01004158.1:0-22610 GCA_013399115.1 Anseranas semipalmata | reverse complement strand
ATTTATTTTTATTTTATTATTATCAGTAGTAATAGTAGTAGTGGTAAAGTGGCAGGTGGGGGATTTTTTTTTTTTTTAATAATCATTAGCAATATTTTCCATTAATATAGAACTTTGTATGATTAAAAAGATAATAATTTTCCTAAATGTTTTGAAGCTTACAAAACTAGTATGTGTTCTAATAATTTTCCTCCAGAATTGCAATAGTTTTGCCCCAACAAATCATTTAATATTCAGAATAACAAACATAGACAGGGAAGCCTAGACAAGTTATTGTCTATTTTATATTTTATGAGCCTTTATTTATTTATTTATTAACTGGCAGACATTCATGTTCATATTCATGTTTCCTTTGGAGATAATGAGAATCAGGGAGTCAGACTGTAAGTTTTAGTAAACTCACATTTGCAGTGACATTAAAAGCTATAAGTTCAGAGATGTGAATTTTGATGGTGGTCTAGTTTTGTAGCTACTCTCACATTAGCCAGCTATAAAAGGACAAGTGATTATATATGTACAGTTATGGGATGTGAGGTGAAGAGCAGATTACAGTGCTAACAACATTTTTCTCTTCCTTTCCCTTTCTGCAGTTTGACCCCAAACTAGTGTGTTATGTTAATGTTAATTTAGCTGGATACTTAGCCTTAACTGGTCATCAGACCAAATTACTGAATCTAGTACCTCAGATGTACCCAATTAGTGGAATAGAGTGTCTTTTTCTGTTTCTGTATTTGGCTTTTAACACATATTTACCTAGACAAATTACATGGAAATAATAGGAAGATATGCTGAGTTGCTGGTGTTCCCTTTTTACTGAAAGAAGCAAAATCAATGAAAGCATTTATCATATAATCAAAATGGATTCTCTACTTGTTGTAGAAAACATCAACAAATATTTTCGTGTTGTTTGTTTATACCTTTCATAAGAGAAACATTATAAATCACCATTAAATATAGTAAATATAATCAAAAGACACTAAATAACACAATGCAGTGAACTGCTGCAATACAGACTGCCATACAGGAACAGGGTTAAGGCTCAGAAACAAAGGACAGCTCCATGTTTTGGCATTACATGTTTCCACTGCTGCATTCCCTTGATTTATCTTTCTAAATGTAATTATAGTTATGTTGATAATGATGATGATGATAGCAGTGATAACAATAACAGCTGGTGTGGTAGAAGATACTGCAAGCAAAATTAGTTTCATTCATTTAAAGAATAATCTGATCCATCAAACTGCTGGGTATTGCTGAATGAAGCTATTGGCTACAGTATATGCCAAAAGACTAAAACAAAAGCAATGTAAAATTTTATGCTGAAAATGCTGAAAATGACTCCATATATTTCAGCTTCTTATCTTGCCTATAGCCAGCTTCAGCTTTTGTTGCATTCAAGGACAGTATTATGAGATGCATTTTTTGCAGTGAGCCTTAATTTTGCCTGCTGAAGTATTCTTTTTTTTTTTTTTTTTTTTTTTTCGGAAGACAAGGATAGTCAGAAATCTTCTAAAAATCAAATTATATTACATTGTCTGTGTCTTATTTTCCTGTAAATAGATTATGATTATTTAGTGAGTTTGTTGTGCTACTATTATTTGTATTTCATACCAAAGAGAAACCTTTCAATGTTTCTGTCCTAATTTTCAAATTTTCCATAGGATTGGCCTTAGATATGTAAAAAAAGATTATGATCATATTTCCTTATGTAAAACTACACTTCAGGTTGTCTATCAAAGTGATCCTATGGATAAGGAAAAACAAAACAAAGCAAACAATCAAACAAAGAAAATAGAACCTAGACATAGGAACACCTTCTGAAAAAACAAATAATAATAATAATGAAAAAAAAAATGACCAGCTCTAAATTCTAGCTTTAGAGACTACATGATTTCTGTTTGCCATACACATGCATGACAACTTTCCTTAAAAATTGATCAAAGGCAAAGTGCCAAAAAAAAAACAACAACACATGATTACTACTATTATTGCTGCTGCTATTAATAATTAATGATAATTTTACCTAATTTAACTTTACCAGTCCCTCAGCTTCATTGTTGGCCTGTCAGCAGAGTTCTTCCCTACACTTAGTTCTTCAGCAAAATCACTCTACTATTTTTTCCCCTTGATTAGATTCCTTATTAGGCTGATGGATCTTGATGTCATTTCAAAGACGAAGCTTTCTTATGAAAAGGCATTTCCACTGAAAGGTTAAGCTGAAGAAGGAACATGATTCCGTAATGTTGTAAGTAAGCTCCTCACTTCAAAGAGAATAAATTGCCTAGAGATCCAGTACCTTCTTGCAAAATTACTCATGGATTTAAACTATCACTGTCCAGAAACAGTTCTAAGGGCATAACGTTGAACTCCATGATCCCAACCTCTCTGAAGAATTTCTCTCTGAAGAGAAACCAATGACTTTCTTGATTGCTCTTATTCTTTGGATTTCTTCAGAGTGGATTATTTTCAGCATTCAGTTCAGCACACAACCCAGCTTCACAGAGATAGAAAATGAGTCCCACAAAAAGATTAGATTATAGCCTGGAAAAGAGAGCTCTGTCCTGGAGGTAGTTATCTCTCCAGGTTGAACTCCACTGTGGGTCAGCTAGTGATACAGCAAAGACCACAATGTGCTGCTTAAAAGAATACTGCTAAAACCTTTTTCAAGGGAAAGTTTTGAGCTCTGGATCACAACAGTTTAAAGATACTGGTGTTGAAAGAGAAGAAGGAAGTTCAGATTGGCGCTTACTTTTCCTGTTGGCTCACTGTAGATGTCTCTCTTAATAACATGTGATTCTTTTGAGGTAGAAAACCCTTCCCGCTCATTTCAGTCTAAATCTGGCAGTGCTAAGGGCTGCCTGATCCAATGGTCTTCCTGAAGGAAAACCTTTAAAAAACACAGAATGAAGTAAAGTTGTATTTTGCTGAGGACAATATTTACAAGCCAGTGTAGGCATATTAATAAGACTTTTTTTTTTTTTTAATGAAAATTACTCTTTATCTGAACACATTTTAAAACTAGCTGTTATTCATAAATTATAATATTGTACAGATCATGGCCATTTCATACAGAAAACTTATGAAAAATCTGTCTCTCATCCCAATCAAATTGCTAAGAAAATATATAATGAGAGAAAGCATGATGGTGCTGTATAAAGGAAGCTATTTCCATGTGATATGTGAATATTTGTATTTAATTTTTATGAGGATAAATATTGAACACCTGATGCTTCGCAAAATTAATTGTCTGATGCTGGATAGACCAGCTAATATCATTACGGAAATATTCTGAGTGATATACTTTCAATTGCCATGCATATTGCAATAAGGCAGTGCAGTAGGAACTCTCATTTTCCATGGCAACCATTAATTGGATATGCAGGAGGTGGTGTTTTGCTTTAAATAAATCTGGCTTGGTCAGCAACTGATTGTTTCAAATTAATGATTTATATTTTACACAATTTTTCACATTTTCCTGTTTTTGAATTATTTTTCTTCATATCTATGTGTTCCTCAGAAAGGAATGGGATAAAATTGAGTGGAACCCTGGGATGCTATGTTTTATGATTATTTTTGTGAATGTACATTTTGTATTTCTAAGTCTGACAAATAAAAGCTGATTGTAATTATATTTGTGTTCCTGCCATGTGTTCTCAGGCCTCTTTCTCTGTTATTTCTTTCTCATGTGACTATTATTTTGGATCAAATAGCTGTTTTGCATAAATCATTTCCATAAAAATGTATAGTTGCTTTTTGATTTACAGATAGCTTGACATAGCAGACAGTCTTTATATATATCAGACTTGGATTTTGATTAAAATACATTGGGATGAATACATGTAAAATTAGCTTCCAAAGAAATGAATCATAAGCAAGTACCCAGGGATAAATTAATAAAATTTGAAGAAAACAGATATTTCAAGTCAGGAAAGTGAGAAGTGCAACGAAAAGATTTTACACTGAGTTATAGGTTCCATAGCAAAACCATATTCAGTAATAATTTTTTAGAAAGCATATGACTACTCTCCTGTTGTGAGCCATGGTCTCAAATTACTGTGTTTTGGTTGCAAATGTTGTCAGAATTAAAGACAGATAGATGCAACTCTGAAGACACTTATGAAAGTGATTAATCTTATGAAAGTGGTTAGTTATGCATAAGTCAATGAAGATGACTGTAGAAATGAAGTTCTTATTTTCCTTGCTTATCTGTGGAGGCTTCTTATGAAGCTAATAAGTCAATATTTATTTTCTCCCGTAATACATTAATATTTTCCCTGTTTAGGAAAGCTTCTGAATTCAATACAGGACAGAAGAATCTCTCTAACATTTTCTGATGAAGATATCAGTGCCTCAAAAAAAACTTCACAAAACTTCACAAAACATCATCCTGGAGTGCAATTCAGGACTTAGTTGAATGCCTGGGGATGTCATGGCTCACAAGGCTGAACCCAGTGCCAGAGCAGAATCCAGAGCTGTCTATGTGTGAAGCACTACATACTTTGTGTGGACCAATACATGAATACTGTAGGCTAGAGAAGACTTCTCTCTAATGCACCACAGCCCTGAATAATTTCCTGAAGCATCCAAAACACCTGCAATATTTATTTTAAAGATGTGCTCAAGGTTTTTGTTTCTTTGCTTGTTTGCTTGTGTTTTTTGTTGTTGTTGTTTGTTGTTTTGCTTTTTGTTTTTCGAAGTAAAATGATTGTGATGATTTTTTTTTAATATAATAATTTGGTAAGTAGATAGGTAAGACACCCAGAAATGGTTCTTGGACCCTGACAGAAACAAGCAGAGGAGCTAGCAGATATCATATTCTGCTTGAGGATCCAGCTTTTCTGTGGAAACCACACCACCATATTCTAACTTCTGAATATATATTTCAATCTTTCTTATGCAATGCAGCTCATGGATCTGGTACATATCAGTAGTGTTCTAAGAATGTGTTTTGGATTGGGCTTCTCTAGAAGATACAGGCAGTGAAATCTATATTTAGCATTGATGTCTCTGTTACTTGTGGTCCTTTTTATTACTAAATGGTCCTTTGGAAAAAAAAAAAAAATTGAACAAATATTTGAGTACCTATGGATTTTTGTGGTCTTCAGATTCTTTCTTGACTCAGGCCATAATGTTTTTATATTCCGAGGAAAGTTTCCTTTATTAGCATGAACTTTGTCTGAAAACACAATGTCCCGTTTTTCATAGATGGTTCCAGATAAGGCAAAATGCTTAAATGAATTAGTCTTGCTATAGTGTTTGTGACAGCTTTGTTCTAAACATAATGAGGACATATTAACATTGAGGTCATCATTAAGATGCATTAAACTCAAGTGCTGATGCACAGCTTCAACAGTCAAATAGTTGTGTTGGTGACACACAAAAAAAATCTGCTTTTAAGATCTGCTGTCACGTAAGCAGTTATATCTGAATCCATCTAAAAACACAAGCACCACCTTCTAAGTTATTCTGTTATATTAACCCTGAATTATCCCTTTTTGTCCATGATAATGAAAATAATTTCAAGGAATGTTATCAAAGGAGCGAACAGAATTAATTATAAAAAAGAATTTGGTAACAAGTAAAATAATATTTCTTAAGACCATTTTCTGTTGATGGAACAAATACCTTATTTATATTGTATTTAATTTAAATTATTCTATTCCTGAGAAATTCTGCATGTTTGAATATTTGGATTTTTTTTCCATCAAAGTTTCCTACTTCTTTCAGGCTTTGTTGTGCTGGGTATTCAGGGATTTAAATATGAGACAAAACCTGTGTTATATTAGTTAGCTAACAATGATCAGTTTCAAAATTATTGTACTGTGGGTTGCCTGCTTACATATAAACAATGAGATCATTAGCAACAAGAGTTCAGCGTAATTGTACTCTAACGCACTGTAAAGGGTGCCTGTGCTTAGTTTACACCAAAGCCCTTAAACAGTATGGCATCATTTTCTGTATTTATTTGGTCAGAACATTTTCATACTCTTTAATTACATGGTGCAATGTTAGCCAAGATCTTACAATTGTTTTAGAGAGGCCTCCTGTGTAAATGAGAAGTCGTCTTGAACTCTTGATTTGGTCTTCATTTTTATATATTTCAGGAAGGCTAAAGATATATTCTCTCCTATTCCCCTGTCCATACACTTAATATTTTGCTCTGGAAAAAGGAAAAAAAACATAGGGGAAAAAAGAAATTTATTTTTTTTTATTGTTGCTATTTGTTTCATTTTGTATTGTTTTGTTTTTAATGCAGCATTTAAACCAAAATACTTCTGATTTATTTGTCATCTCTTTTTCTGTGTGAAATACAGAATCTCTTTGGGGGGTTATTGCTGTCATTCAGGCAGCAATCATTTCACAGAACCTGACATCACTTGTTTAGAATTCAATTATGTTTTCTCTCATATCAGCCAACATTAAATGATCATTTGAATTTTGGTCCTTTGACATCAAGAATAGTTAAAATTCATGACAGATGACTCAGATGTTAGAAGCTTGGGCCAACGGAGAAAAACACTTTTACTGTCCATGTAGATAACAACTGACAATCAGAATGATTCAGCGGTGTCTATTACAATGAACATAGTCTTTGTTCATTTCTCTTCTGCATAAAGAGATTCTCAAATGTTTGTTTGTGCATTCATTAATTTTAAAAGACAGAAGTTTTCGTGATACATAAATTGATGACTGATTTTCTTCACTTGGGTAACCCACAAAATCCTTCTCATCCTTCTTCCTCTTTGTTTTGGCTCTCAATCACATCAGTGACCGAGACACTTAAAATGACTGGGGCATTTAGAGACACTGTCTCTCTTTCATCAGGTATATTTAATGTTGTTGAACTTCTCACCCATTATCTAGCAGAAACTGAAGCATAATTGATAGCTAGAGCTCTTTGAGAGTTAGGTGGTGGTAGAAGAGAAAGGTCTGTAAGGGAATGAGTAAATCTGCCTCAATGGTGAATGAGGGTGTGCAAATTTACTTAAAATGAAATCTAGATGTCTGGTTAAATTTCCATATAGTGTTTGAGAAATTGTGTAGAAGTACTGGTCAAGATAAGTGAACTTTTCCTTTTCTTCCTTTTGTCCTTTTCCTTTTTTTTCTTTTTCTTTCTTCTTCTTTTTTTTTTATTCCCCTTTTCTTTTCCTTTTTAATTTATCCCTGACGACAAATTATGAAAGTTCCTTTATGATACAGATCTTGCTACATTCGTGTTTGCTTACTTTATTTCTAGGTTAATGACCCACAGGGGATGGAGCTTAAATCTTTTCAGAAAATATAGTTGTTCAAATTCAGAAAGGTTGGTTATTAACTGCTGTATTTTATTAAGGGAATTATACTTGTAATCTTTCATCCACAGTGATTTAATTTGGTTTCTACATAGCTTTTACAAGTTAATTGTTTTTGACCCAATTCTCTTAGAAGTGTTGAGTTTTGAATCTTCACATATGAGATAAAGAACCTGTTGCCTTTCGACAGAAACTAAGAGTCTGTCCTTTGACCCTTTTGAAATCTCTTCCTCAATGTTTTAAGATGTTTTTCTTAAAAGAAATTACTCTCTCAAATATAAGACATTAAAATTATGACAATTTTTTTTTTTTTTTTTTGTAAATTGCTTGTTCCATTTAATAGAGTTCATGAGATTATCTCCCTTTTGGGAGATACTTTCATTTAGTCATTAGCCTCCTCAATTTGTGCCTCTTTAGGACATTTTGCAAAGCCCACATTTTTTTTCCAGAGTAACAAAAAAAGAAGTGGGAGTGTTGATTATGGTGATTATTGCCTGATAAAGATATTTTTGTTAAGTCTGTGTCATGGATTTATTTTTTACTCAAACTTCCCTTCAAAAAAATGGTTTTCAAAGCTTCATAGACCTGAACAAGGTGTCTTGGTCACACTGTATACATGGCAATGACTATATATCTATTAAATTATTGTACTTATTACTTCCAGTATCATATTAAAAACTATATAAAAAGGGTGGTTTAACATATGTCTCAGACTTGAGGCTGCTCAGACATAAAACTGAGAGTGAGCAGTAATCTATCAAAACTGTTGTGGTTTAACCTGGCAGGCAGCTAAGCACCACACAGCCATTCACTCACTCACCCTGCTCCATAATGGGATGGGGACACAATCGAAAAAAAGTGCAAAAACATGTGGGTTGAGATAAAGACAGTTTAATAGGACAGAAAAGGAAGGGAAAATAATGATAAAAGAATATACAAAGCAAGTGATGCACAATGCGATTGCTCATCACCCGCCGACTGATGCCTAGCCAGTCCCTGAGCAGCACCCCCTCACAACCCCAGCCAAGCACCCCAGTTTAATTGTTCAGCATCACGCCATGTGGTATGGAAAATCCCTTTGGCCCATTTGGGTCAGCTGTCCTGGTTCTGTCCCAGCTGGATTTGGACTATCTTCTTCCCTTTCTCAAACACTTCTTCTGCTGTGCTGCCCCACACGATGACGTCATCAATGTATTGCAGGTGTTCAGGAGCTTCCTCCTGTTCCGGTGCAGTCTGGATCAGTCCATGGTGAATGGTAGGGCTGTGCTTCCACCCATGGGGCAGCCGATTCCAGGTGTACTGGACGCCCCTCCAAGTGAAAGCAAACTGTAGTCTGCACTCTGTTGCCAAAGGGATCGAGAAAAATGCATTAGCGATATCAATTGTGGCATACCACTTGGCTGCCTTTGACTCCAGTTCATATTGAAGTTCTAGCATGTCCAGCACAGCAGCTCTCAGTGGTGGTGTGACTTCATTCAGGCCACGATAGTCCACTGTGAGTTTTCACTCTCCATTAGACTTTTGCACTGGCCATATGGGGCTATTAAAGGGTGAGCGAGTCTTGCTGATCACTCCTTGGCTCTCCAGTCAATGATTCAGCTCATGGATGGAAATCAGGGAGTCTCGGTTGGTGCGATATTGCCACCTGTGCACCGTTGTGGTAGCGATTGGCACCTGCTGTTCTTCGACCTTCAGCAACCCCAAAACAGAAGGGTCCTCTGAGAGACCGGTGTCAAGGTCTCTCTGCAAGGCCTCTCTGTCCTCAAGTGAGTCAACAGCTCTTCCTAATTTATTGTTATCTACAAATTTACTTAGTATGCATATGAGTCATGAGTCCAGATCATTTATAAAAGCATTGAAGAGAACAGGCCCTAAAATAGAGCCCTGGGGAGCCCCACTAGTGACTGGCTGCTAGCCTGATACAATCCCATTTACTACAACCCTCTGAGCCTGACCTGTCAGCCAATTCATTGTATTATGTACTTGTCTAACTGCATTGCAGACATTTTGTCCAGAAGGATACTGTAGGAGATGGTATTGAAGAATATGGTCCTTCACTATGGTGCTTCACTTGTTTTAATTCCATCTTTGATTGTTACAATTCTTCAGTCTTCAGAAATGGAAAAAAAAAATAGAAAAGCTGATATAAAACCTATGATTAATTCTTGGAAGTCAGACTACAACATTTGAAGAACATAAACTGTAAAAAAGGAACATTAATCCATGTTCCACTCTTTCAGCTTGCAGACGGCACAGTCACAAGGCTTTGAACTCTTCTTTCTCCTTGGAGGAGTATGGGCCCAGTTGGCCCTAGGATATGCCTGACTTTCCACACTGAGCTGTATTATGTTTGAGTTTTAGACTCACACATGAGAAAGACCATCAGAGAGATTGAAATTCAGTTCTGAAGTATGTAGAAAAAGCCACAATTAACAGCACCCTCTGAATAGTGCAATAAAACATTTGAGAAAAAAAAAAAAAAAAAGACAAAATATCAAACCTTTCTGAATCATCCTCAGGGCTTGGTTAACAGTATGGCAACCCCAGGTTTTCAGACAGAAGAAACTGAGAAGAAAAGTAGATAAATAAATAAATTCTGGAGATATTTCATTCTAAAATCCAATAGTTTACATTATTCAAAATTTTATATATAATATAGATTTGCTTAGCATGTGTTCGTGAGATATAGAAAAATATGATTATCCTCCCTGAAACAGGCAGAGGTGATCTCATTTGTCAAATAGTAAACATAAACAGATGGCTAAGCACTACACTGGCTGATGTTGCTGGATGGATTCCTTTATAACTATTCTCAGTTGCAAACCTCCAGTGCCAATTTTGGATGCAAAGTAAACAGGACGGCATCATCAAAGCATTTAACTAAATCCAATTAAAGAATTACTACTGTAGAAGTTTTCCAGTAGTTCATACATTAGAATAATAAAACTGGACAATATCTGTGCACTACTTAATCAGTAAAACTTCTCTGTAGATATAGTTCTAATTGTTTATTTTCTCCAAAACAGAAATCTAAAAAGACTTGTTCTCCAATTAATATCAAATACCCACAAAATAATGTAAAAAGGTTAAAAGTATGTTTTCCATTACAGTTTGGCTGTACATTTCCACATCATTGCACTCCCAGATTTTGCAAGGTTTAGAGTAGAACCTTTCTGTGAGAAGCTTAAAAAAGCCGCTGAGAATATATAGTAAAAAATTATATTTATCTGAAGGTTTTCTGAACTTCCTGAATCAGCAATATTAAATGACATTTCACACAAAAAGAAGCTCACTGACTTTTTTAGTACTTTTTTTCCTGGCCACGAATGTCATGAAAAAACTTTTTCCTGTAAAGAATTTGAGAAAGTTTGGGCTTTTACCAGAACCTTATAAAGAAAAAAAAAAAAAAAAAAAAAANAAAAAAAAAAAACAGAACGTGAAAGATAATATAATAACTTATTTGAACTGGTACTGTCCAGACAGAAATAATTTTCTTGTTATTGGGCCACAGTGATCCTTCTTCCTTCCCTAAATTCAAATAACTCTCTTTTTTATTCTCTCTACCTGTCCTGGTTTCAGCTGGGATAGAGTTAATTTTCTTCTTAGTAGCTGGTACGGTGCTGTGTTTTGAATTCAGGATGAGAACAATGCTGATAACACACCGATGTTTTAGTAGTTGCAGAGCAGTGCTTACACAGAGCCAAGGACTTTTCAGCTTCTCGTGCTGCCCTGCCAGTGAGGAGGCTGGGGGTACACAAGGAGCTGGGAGGGGACAGAACCAAGACAGCTGACCCAAACTGGCCAAAGGGATATTCCATAACATATGACGTCATGCTGAACAATTAATATGGGGTGGCTAGCCGGGGGGGAGGGGTTACCGCTGCTCGGGGACAGGCTGGGCATCGGTCAGCGGGTGGTGAGCAATTGCATTGTGCATCACTTGTTTTGTACATATTATTATTATTATCACTATTATTATTATCTCCCTTCTTTTTCTGTCCTATTAAACTGTCTTTATCTCAACCCACGAGTTTTTTTTCAATTCTCTCCCCCATCCCACTGGGGGAGGGGGAGAGTGAGCGAACGGCTGTGTGGTGCTCAAGCTGCCTGCTGGGTCAAACCACAACACTACCCTGTTGTAAAAAAACAACACTTAACTTAGTAACTCTCTTTAAACACCTGCAGTATGCTGCTAATGCAGTAGTCTAATGGTCTTCATAGCAGTACTATTTTCCAGTGAATTTTGCCATACAAAATGAGAAATTAAATCCTCCACTTATGGATCTTTTTGAATTATTATTATTATTACTGAAAGTCCCTGTAAAAATGTATATTTCTGAAGAAAAAATACCTTGCTATTCATAAAAAATTAAAAGCATAGATTTTTTCTATTTTGTCATTGTTGGTGTAATTAAGAATTTCAAAATCTTCACATTGTCAAATAGTTACACACAAATGTATGCAATTAAACTTATTATAAAATGAGTATTTATATACCATGTCGATGAGGGAATAGTATTTGTAAATGGTGCTCATAAAATTACAACTATCTTCACATGAAAACCAATCTTGAAGCTTTATTTTACTTTATCTTATTTTTAATTTATTTTTCTCTGTTCAAAATAGTGTGGTCAATGTTACAAGGCAAGAGAGAGGAAAATTTAAATCAAATCAAATGCATAATAAAATCCGTAATCTGCTAGGCAAGATATCCTTATTCTGCATTTATAAGTAAATAAATAAAGGCAAAATTTTGATGCTCACTATTATTTGAAATTGTAATAACAACTCTGAAAAAGTCCAAGGTATTTGTTTTCAGCTTTTGGCACTTCCACTCCAGAGCACTATTTAGGCTTCCAGTTATCCATGGTCAAAAGACCTAGAGAACCATAAATAACTGCTTTTATCTGATTAGGTACTATATATAGGCAAAATTGAGTTTACAGAAAATGTAGTGTTCTTTTGGTGGTTTGCACTGTAATTAGGTAGTTATGTATCACAGTGCCTCTATCCCAGTTGTTCACACCATGTTATACCATGCCCTACTCCAGTATTTGCTGCGACAAGGCCAAACTCTAAGTGATAAAATGTAACATAGAGCCAAGGACAGGGATGAAAAACACTTGGTGCCTTTCCTGCTCCTGCTCCTGCCTCTGTGGACCTTAATGGGCTGCTATGCTATAGCATAGGAAGAGAGACCAGCCCTGTTCAGACCTGAGTTTTGACAAGGATTTAGATTCAATAACAGAGTAGAATTCAAAACTGAATTACGCGCCAGATTTCTGGACATCTAGAGAGATACCACGATTATGCACATGGTTCTTCAGCACTACTAGCTATTTCAGAAGTAAATAAATAGAGGAAACAAAATAAAGCAAAAGTAAAACTTTAAAGTTGTTAAAGAAAATTTCCATTGGAAAATAAATATTTTCTATTGTATTCTAAATTTTTAGGTTTTGGCAACAGTACCTATAGCAACTAGATTAAGTGTGCCTACTTTGCACTACTCAAAACTGTGTGTCTATCATTGTCTATAAAACTTAAATTAAATTGTAATGGAAGGAGTTAGCAGATTTGTTGGTTTGAAATTTCTCAGACTGAAGAGAGTGTTTATTAATTTTGCTTATAAGTCCTGTAAGTACAAGTCCTTGGGAAATATTGGATTTAAAGATTTAATCATTGCTCATCTGTATTCTGTTGGGGAAGATATTAACTGTTTATGTCTCTATTGGCATTTAGTTTCCATTGCCTGAATCAAACCAATGGAAATAAATGCAGTAACTTCAGTACCCTTTATAACATGTACTGAATAAATAAACCAAAACCCTACGCACCGTTTGCTCTTTTTTTTTCCTTTTTTTTTTTTTTTAATTCCCTCTATACCAAATTCAGTGAACAATACTAATGCATTTGCAGGTTTTGTTAAACAAACTTTTCCTTGCCATTTTTCCTGTTATTTAGGTTAGAGAGCAAGGCAGTTATTTGGTTTCATTTCTCATAGAAAGTGAATTTTAAGTCTCCTGAAAATCTGGGTGCTAAAACTTTTAGTCAGTGAGTTCTATGACTTTTTCCTATAAAAATATTATTTATTTCACTTGCACCTTCAAATCCCAATAGCTTTGTATAGATAATTGCATTCTGTGAGCTTGACAATAAGCAATCAGTCAAGTCTATTATTGTGAAGGTGATGGGGCTATACCCAATGTCATCTGCTTCTCTGTAACACATGCACAACACACTCTGAGTTCCAATGTTTTCTTGTTATTACATTTTAAATCATGCAGCTAACAAAAGCTTTGTAGAGGCTTTGAGGCACATCTGCTGTGGATACAAATACCAAGAGACTAATAATTTTGTTAAAAAAAAAAAAAAACAACAAAAAAAGAAGATTTTGAGGGATAAGAGGTAGGAAAATACAAGCTTGTTGCTTTCATTCAAAATAACAATAATAATAATAATAATAAATTTTATTATAAAATACTATAAAAAGGAATAGTATGCCTATGGTAAGAATGTTATTTTCCTCTGTTTATTTGTACATCAAAACCAAATGAAAAGATAAGAAAGTAGTGGTTAAAAGTTCTTCCCTTTTAATACTATAATGACAAATCTTTTGATTTGCACAGAAACCCACATAACTTATTTAGAAATTTGTCTTGACACAAGGCCAGAATTGTAAAAAATATTCCTTTTAACCAACTTAAAAGAATAGCAGTAGATAATACAGTGTCCCAGACCTCACATTTGCGGAGTACTGTGCTTATCTTTTGAGACAAAACTGGTATAATAGTACTTTCCCTTGCCTGTGGGTTTTTTCCCCAAGCAAAGGGGGATCTTGAAATGGCAAAATACCATCAGAATAATTCCTGCTATTTTTCTTATCAAAGGAAGGTAGAGACATGCCCTAGTTTATTTTAAGGAATAAGGTTGTTGTCCTTGTGGCTACAACATTAAAGAGACAAAACACACTTTAAACAGAGTATGAATGGACTGTTATAAATTGTCATTCTGCATTATTCTCACAGTTCTATTTTCGTAATATTAAGGGACAATATCTTGTTTATAAACTAAACATATATGCATATATACATCTAATAATAAGTAGAAACAGTGAGGAACTCTTTTAACTTATTGTAAAACATTTTGCTTAGCACTATAGGTACAGGGTCAAAATGAACTTCAGCAAAAATATTCTGTTCAAATATTTAGTAGCTATCCAGGAACTCACCTGAACAAGGAAACATGTAACTTAAAAAAATGTTGTTGAAACACAATTTTGAATAGGAACTGAAAGTGGAGTCTCCAGCATGCTAATGCTCTTCTATTCTCTTGAATATCAGAACTACAAGACTAAATTATCTATCTTGTAATGACTGTCTAGTGCAATGTATTTTTTAATCATTTGGTATAAATTGTAAAAGTCCTGGGCTGGATGTTCATGGTACGTGACTGCTGGGCAAAAGAGGCTTTTTTTCCCTCTCCAAGTCTTCCACACAGCATGCATATTCTGGATTCTAAATAAATGTTTTGTTAAAGATGTTTTTTTCTTTCCCTAGATACAATGTTGTAGTCCTTTTGTCAAAATACATAACTCCGATGTTATATATATATATATTTTTCCTTTTTACCTTTGTATTTGCATACACTTCAATAGGGAATTCTTCAGTGCATGATATCTCCCATATCTCATAAAACTGAGCAAGAAGAAAAAAATTCTGAAAGTCACATGCTATTGAAATACTAATATGGCTGAGTCATAGTGGCATCACTATCATCACACCAGTTTACACAGAAGAAAATATTGCTCTTGTTTGTAAGATGAAAAATGTTTTTCACTATGTGAAAATACAACTACTATGGAGAGACACTTTCTTAAATATATTGAATATATTGCCCTTTTTATTTTTAAGAAAAAATACAACTGGCTTTAAGAATATGGCTTTAAGGCTGGTGAGGCACTGGAACAGGTTGCCCAGAGAAGTTGTGGATGCCCCATCCCTGGAGGTGTTCAAGGCCAGGCTGGATTTACTGGCCAACCTGATCTAGTGGGTGGCATCCCTACCTATGGCAGGGGGGTTGGAACCAGATGATCTTTAAGGTCCTTTTCAACCCAAGCCATTCTATGATTCTATGATTTTATGAATATGAAGGAACTAATGCCTGACTTTTCTTGGAATTACCATAAAACTAAATGAATGCTGTACATAGGAACCCAAACTCTTCTTTATGTTATCGACAATGACACAGAAACGATAATTAAGAGGCAAAGGAGAAAAAAAGCCTTCTGCCATCAGTTTCTCTTTCCTCACTTTTAAGGAAGACAAGGAAATTACTCAGCAAAATGGCTATTTGAGTAATATTTACGTTTTGCAATGAATGTCAAAAGGCACAAAAGGATGTAAGGCTAAATACACTGTAAAGTACACTCCTAAAAACACCTGAGTCATAAAGCTTGCTTGATATGTCACTAAGACAATCATGAGCAAGAGTTGCAGAAAGTTAGCTGGGAAGCGCGCTAAAGGCCATTCTGTTGTCAATTGCATCTACCTCTACTCCATGAGCTCATGACAAATCCCTTCCTGCTAGTGAGTATCCCCTATGTCCCATAAGGACATGTTCATATGTGCACTTTCATGTGCATTTTCCTTGCACATGAAATGCATATTTCCCTTCCCCAGATCTTTTTGTCTGTCATTTTTTGCCAAATACAGGGGAAACTATTTGCTGTATTACTGTAATGAATGGAATTTGTAATTGCTGCAGCTCGTCTTTTGCTTTCTGTCAGTTTCTGTCTTGCAAGAATTTGAAGAGCAAATATTGGGAGGAAACCTCTGTTTCTTGCAATAAAGGGACCCAGAGAGGTCTTTGTTGATCTCCCCACTGTAACTCCAACTGTAAAGGTTCTTGTTTGTTCCCCCTGGCCAGGCAATTCCAGCAGCTGGAGAGTTCAAGCAGAGACCTGCTAAATCAGCAAGTGAAACAAAATGAACTAAATTTCATTATTTCAGAAACTAAACTATTCCACAAGAAATAACCTGGGTAGTACGAGATTTGATATTGTTGGATGAAGCACCAGAAACTACAAATTGTCTTGCTTCCCAGCAATGCGGCTAGCATATATCACAGGGCAAGCCTATTTACAGACCAGATTGCTGGTGGAGCAGCTATCACAGAGAGAATCAATAAAAGACTGAGAGATGCTGGGCCAAGAAGTGATGCACAAAATATCAATAGATTTAGGTGTGAATAAAATATGTGAGTGAAAGACTGAATAATTTATTTTTAGAAAGTATGTGTGAGAGGGGGTATAGCTTTGTACATATAGGACAGTTATCTAAGAAATTCTGCTTGTTTCATCAACTGAAGCAGAAATCATGACATATTCCTGATTTTAGTTCAAGGACAACTTTTCAGTGGACTGGTTGTCCATAACTAAGAAACAATTACAAGCAAGTATCGTTTTCATCCCAATGGACACATTGACCCTGAGAATTTTGATCAGCTCTTGAATATTGCATTTCAGCAAGGAATATTCTTCAACATTTCACTTAATTAGAATTGAAACCAAAATTAATAGTGATCTTTACGAAAATTTAAATCAAGGTCTGAAATGTGTCCACCAGCAATTTATACCTATGAAAATAAGTCTTTAAAAAGACACACAAAGTGTATTTCAGCTGAGAAGTCATGGCAAGGCCAGTCAGAACAATACAAAAAAAAAAAAAAAAAGGACAAAGGTAAAGGTTAAAGAAGAAAGAAACCAAATGATTGCAATCCTACTAACAATTTCCTACCGTTCAATAAACCCCTGTCAGAGAGAGCACAGATGTAGCACCACAGACAAAAATCTAATGCTCCCTCGGGAACAAAACCATGCCAGGTTAGCTGTGACTAAGCATTACTAAACTGGCAATTTGAGTGGTTAGGACACTTTGGCATATTTGTTTTGTGAGACATCATGGAGTTTGGTCTGAGAGGATCATGGTCTCTCTTCACTTTCCTTACCCCATCTTGCCTTCCTTCAAATTCTGTATTTTAAATTTAGATTTCAAACTTGCACTGATGAAAGTAGGAAAAACTAAAAGTAAATCATGTAGATATGATGATTTTGACCTGCCCAGAACTCTGTGTGTAATGGAGGTCCAGGAGCCAGTAAGGGCTTTCTCTGAGCCTGTCCTTCCCAAACCTCCAATCACTTTTTGGTAACAATGTCGGCTCAAAGTGTCTCTGTAACATTCAAAATAATTTTCTTATCACAGTCTGTTCTTGTGTTCTGTCTTCTCATTCATTCCCAGATATTCTATTTTTCTTTTTTTTTAATCTCTAAAACCAGTTTTACTTGCTTCGCAAGGTTGCCCACTTGTAGTGACCATTGCTTGACCATTGCAATTTGCATTTACAGACTGTAACCTCCAGGTATCACCCTGTTTCTGCACCTTTCCCAACCACATTTCACAGATTCACACAGATTCACAGAATTGTAGGGGTTGGAAGGGACCTCCAGAGATCATCAGGTCCAACCCCCCTGCCACAGCAGGTTCCCTAGAGTAGGCTGCACAGGTAGGCGTCTAGACGGGTCTTGAATATCTCCAGAGAAAGACTCCACAACCTCCCTGGGCAGCCTGCTCCAGTGCTCCATCACCCTCACCGTGAAGAAGTTCCTTCGCATGTTGGTGCGGAACTTCCTGTGCTCCATTTTGTGGCCATTGCCTCTTGTCCTGTCCCCACAGACCATTGAAAAGAGGCTGGCCATATCCCTGTGTCCCCCACACTACAGGTATTTATATACATAACATTTCACTCTCGAGTGGACAATTCAATTTTATGCAAAATAAGCTACAGCTGTACTGGTACCAAACTTAGCATGAGATGGAGGACACAGCTAAGAAACCAAGTAAATGCCCAGGTGATTGTTCTACATGGAGTTCTTTGCTGGGGTGGTTTTAAACTAGCTAGTGCTTGAGTGGCTAATTTGGGAATGATTACATGGATTGCAGCTGCTGTGTTAACTGAAGTTTTCCTATACCCACTTTCAGGCCTTGATTCAGAGATTAAGAAGGGTTGGTTTAGAAAGACATTGAAAGGATTACTGTAAGTAAGGGAAGTTGCATTGGAGGGTAATGTTAAACTTTCAAATTTAGATTTTTTTTTTTGCTTGGCTGTGGGCTGAAGGAAATGTTATACAAGCTACAATCTGTGAAAATTGTAGTTTTCCAACCTAAATATTTCTGTGACTCTGTGATAGAAGATTTAGGCAGATCATGTGTGAGGATAATTCCTGATAAATTAAAAAATATATATATTTATGGAGGTCTGAATACTCTGTTTAGATTATCATTTTATCCTCGTGACAAAAAATTTTGGTATTTTATCAGTGTTGGAGGGAGCTTTCCTAGAGATTCATAGGAAGTCATTGCAACATAGATATGACTTAGATTTGAGAAAATTGTGTAACTTATACAGTACAGTGAATGGGTGTCCAGAAAAAGAATATGAGGCACCAATTACTAGCAGTATGAATGTAGCATTATAAGCAACCGAATGCCTTCTATTCTGACAGATATGACATAATACTGTGTTCATATATAAACTACTCTTAAAAATAACACCTTCTTGATAGTTTCTATATTCTTTCTTAATACTAGCTTCATATTATTTCAAGTGGTCCCCTCTATACAATAATTTTAACTCAATCCAGTTTGTCTATCTCAGAAAATTTATCTTGCATGTTATTTAATCTTAAAATTTTCACTTAAAATAGTTATTTCCAGTGCTTGGGATTTCATATCTCAATTTTCATTTAGAAATATTTCTAACTTTCATGGTTGCAAAAAAGACCATGAAAATATAACTTTTCTTCAAGACTCCAAGTACAAACTACACATTACACAGAATCTTTTAAAGGTGTTTTGGTTATTTTCAGGATAGATGAAAGCAGTGGAAGAGAAACATCAATCCTTAATTTTTAGTTCTCATGACTACCTTCCATATTTGCTTTTGCTGGGTCTTTGCAACAGAAAATTTAGTTAATTAAATACTTTTGAACCAAATAATTTTACTTGCTTGCATGCATACATGTGTAAACAGGGATCATATTCACCTTAAAATCAATGTTTTTGCATTACAGGTTTTAGAAAATACCCTATCTATTTATTAGTTGTCTATCAGTGACATTTTCTAACTCTTTAATATTATATTTTTGCTGAAAAGCAAGTGGCCTGGAATTGTTACTTAGTTCTTTTTTCAACGTAATTTCTATAAGTGAATGGGTAAGAATATCCACATCACTGAAAAGAACCATCCTTGAAGAATAAGAAGATGTATTTCTCAAGAAATGGGATAAAATTCTATAGTTACTTAAACTGGCCCATTTGAGAACACCTTTTTGGTTTTCGTACTGAGATCACAAAAATGTAGTGAACACAGTGATGTCTCTGACCATCTCAAACAAGTAGTGAACACAGTGATGTCTCTGACCTGTACTTTAAAAATTATTGTTATTCATATCATTGCTTATATGAAATATTCCTCATATAACCCATGAAAAATGCTGCATAAAATGACTTTCTACAATCAATCCTTAAAATGAAATATGTACATCAATGTTAAAAAGCCTAACAAAAGTGTTCAAATATTATACACCATTAAACCTCCAAGTGTCTTTTTTTCTTCCTGAGTGAAACTACAAAAACAGCTGTACTCTGTTACAGCACAGATTAATTCAAGAAGGAAAGAGGGAAGGAAAAAAAAAGAAATAAAGAAAAGTAAAAAAACAAACTGCAACAAAGACACAGGTAAATCATCACTGAACTTGGCCAAGTATATTTAATAAATGCTTGGATGAAAAATTAAAACTGCCTTGTATCTTAATGGGAGACTGTGTTTGGAAGTATCAAACATGCATTAGAGCAATACAGTCACCAGTAGCTGTCAGTTCAGCCAAATGACTTAGCGGCAGGATGCCTTCTGTGTGTCACAGAGCCTCCTCAAACTGACAAACGTTCTGCCACTTGCTGCAGATGCATGGCTATTGTGCACAGCAAGGACTGCATATGTCATTACAACCCTACGTATCCCTAATTTGTATTGTCACGTGAGAGCTCAAACCTGGAACGAAGCCCTGAAGGCACAAGAACTAATGAACTCTGCCTGGCATTGGAAGAGTAATCCATCACCTATACGTAGTGGACCTTTTCTTTTGACTGTGTTGATGAAATTTCTCTAATCTCTCATGCCAGGTGACATTTTCTTAACTGTGCAAGACAGAATGTTCTCCAACCATTAACTTTCCCATAGCAAAATACACTGTAGTTAGAATATTCTAATTTGAAGTACTTCTCATTAAAACATTAAAACAGGGGAGGAGATGGAGGAGAAAAAAAAAAAAGTAGACGAAAGAAAGAAAGAAAGAAAGAAAGTGATTAGCTTAGTCTTCTCTTTTTAGCTATGGACTTAAAAAATAAATATAAAATTAAATGAACTTTTATATTAAATTACAATTTATCTCAAACCAAATACACATATGCATGGATTTCAGTAGCAGGCCAACTTTATTAACATTAACACCATTAACATGAAGTGGCTAATATTATGCCAACCTAGCAAAATTTACGCTTTTTTTTTTTTTCCCAGTCCTACTAAATTTGGTATGAAGGCTTTCAGATTGCCAGTTTTTTGCAGAAGAACCTTTGTCTCAATACAGCAAAATTTGAAAATCATTTCTATCAATGTTTTTGAGGAAAAAAGATACTATTCTACAGTAAGCGTTATATATCCTGTTTACTATTACATAGTAAACAAGTATATTTGTATGAGGAGTTGGACAAACAGGAAAGGGATCAGAGGTCAGCTGGAGAGCACCTGAAGAACAGCACAAAGGAATACCAGCCACTCCAGCCAACAAAACAGTTTCATCATGGGGCCCAACTTAAATGATTCTACAGAAATGTACATAGCATGGGGAAGAAACCGATGGAGTTACAGATGTGCACATACCAGCAGGGCTATGATCTTATTGGTATCATGGAGATGTGGTGGTATGGTTTCCATGACTGTAGAGTTGTAATGGAAAGATACAGGCTCTTCAGCAAGGACAGGCAGGGGACACGAGGAGGGAGTGTCACCCTCTATGTCAGTGACCAGTTGGAGTACATGGAGGATCAATGATAAACCGACTGAGATTTTTTGGGTTAGGATTAAAGGGAGGGAAGGGGCAGGTTATATTTTAGTGTGGTCTGCTACAGGCTACCTGACCAGGAGGACTGAGCACATGAGGCCCTCTACAGTCAAGACAGAAGCAGACTCACAGAAGCAGACTCATATTCACAAGACCTGGTCCTCATGCAGGACTTCAACCACCCCAATATTTGGTGGAGGGACAGCACAGCAGGGCATAGGCAATCCAGGAGGTTCCTGGAATGCAATGATGATAACTTCCTTCTCCAAGTGATAGAGGAGCCAACGAGAAGAGATGCTACACTGGACCTCATTCTCACCAACAAGGAGGGGCTGGTGGGGAATGTGAAGCTCAAGGGCAGCCTTGGCTGCAGTGACCATGAAATGGTGGAGTTCAAGATCCTTAGGGCAGCAAGGAGGGAGTACAGCAAGCTCACAACCTTAGGCTTCACGAGAGCAGACTTTTGCCTTTAAAAGGATCTGCTCGGTAGACTCCTGTGGAATAAAGCCCTGGAGGAAAGAGAGACCCAAGAAAGCTGGTTAATATCCAAGGATCACCTCCTCCAAGCCCAAGAGCAATGCATCCCAACAAAGAGGAAGTCAGGCAAAAACACGAGGAGGCCTGCATGGATGAAGAAGGAGCTTCTGGTCAAATTCAAACACAAAAAGGAAACCTACAGAGGGTGGAATCAAAGATGGATAAACTGGTAGGAATACAGAGATGCAGGCAGCCAGGGATTCAAGTTAGGAAAGCTAAAGCCCAGATAGAATTGAAACTGGCCAAGGACATCAAGGGCAACAAGAAGGGCTTCTATAAGTATGTCAGTGATAAAAGAAAGACTAAGAAAATTGTGGGCCCTCTCCAGAAGGAAATGGGAGACCTGGTTACCTGGGATATGGAGAAGGCTGAGCTACTCAACAACTTTTTTGCATCAGTCTTCACCAGCAAGTGCTCTAGCTATACCACTCAAGTTGCAGAAGGCAAAGGCAGGGACTAGGAGAATGACTCCTACTCTCCCACTGAATGAGAATCATAAAATCATAGAATGGCTTGGGTTGGAAGGGACCTTAAAGATCATCTAGCTCCAACCCCCCTGCCATGGGTAAGGACAACTCCCACTAGGTCAGGTTGTTCAAAGCCCC
>VXAA01004157.1:110279-140742 GCA_013399115.1 Anseranas semipalmata | reverse complement strand
CACAAACTGGAACACAGGAGGGTTGCCCTAAATATCAAGAAACACTTCTTTAGTGTGCAGTTTACAGAGTAATAGAACAGGTTGTCCAGAGAGGTTGTGGAGCATCCCTCCTTGGAAATACTCAAAAGTTGTCTGGACATGGCCTTGGGCAATGGGCTCTGGCAGTCCCTGCCTGAACAGAGAAGTTGGACCAGATGACCTTCAGAGGTCTTTTCCAAATTAAATCATCCTGTGATTCTGTGATTCTCTAATTTTTGAAGTCACCTTGTTAGTATTGTAGGACTAGGGTGAAGTCATCCTCTCAATACTCCTATGGTTGAACAATTGCCTGCTTGTTATGGTTAGTTAACTGAAGCAAAGAAGTTCAGAGATCAGACCTACCTTTTCAAGCACAGAATAGCTACAGTGAGGGGCAGGTTTGGCTGAAGGTCCCCGGGTTCTTGCCTGACAACTTAAATTGTTAATATTTTTAGAAACATTATGGGGATTAACACCAACACTTATTCTGTGCTGCAGTTAAAGAGAAGCCTATGCAAAGGCAAAGTAGTCTCGCTGAATAGCTCTTCTTTTATGGTCAGAGTCTACTCAGTTACTGGTTCAGTTATTAATAATGACATTCCAGTAAATACGCTTTAAACATAAATATATTTATTCATTATATTGCCCGATCTTGTTTTGTTGTTGGTATTACCTGATGTGTTACTGTAACAAACCCGTTTTATAGTGGTCCATTGTTGCTGTTGATCATGTTCATATTACGTGAATTGCCTCTGTGAAAGCCTGACAACTCTGTGTGAAGAACCAAATTATATTTTCTTTAGGTACCACTCAGTACATGTGTTTGGATATTCTGGAAACAGGCATGTTTTTGTAAGTTTCTGTTAAAGAAAGAAGGTGAGAGACACTTCTTGATCTTTTCAATTTTTCTCTAGTGATCCTGCATTTCTCAACACTAAATGGCAATTAAAACCTTCTTACTGGCGTAACTGACTGATCATAATGTTTCCTAGATTATTATTATTCACATTATGTGCTGTGTCTCTCAATTAACCTACAAATAGAAGGACAGTCTGGCTCTTATCAGTAGTGCAACAGGACATCTGAATTAGCGGGTAGCAGCTGGAAAACTAGATTCCCAGGGCTATGCTCACTATGACAAATAATGAGTGCTGTCCCTGTAATCTTCTCAATTTCTTGATGTGTTTTTTATGAAATATTTGAGTATTCAGCAAGATGCCTGCTGTCTCCTACACACAATTTTGATCTCAATTATCAGACTTATCAGACTTTTTCTAACTAGATATGCCAATATTCCTTAATTATGGCTGGAACTACTGTGGGAGAACGTAGCTCTCAGTTTTGTGGCACACCCTACAGATTTAGCAGAAAGAGTTGCAGATATAATGCCGCAAGGTTCCCATTTCTCTGTGGCAAACTCCTTCCAAGAGAGAAGAGGCTTTGTTCAATTAGAAGGACTGTGGAAAACCTAGCTTCAGTATTTCTTTAGCCTTTGGTATATCATTAACAGCAGGTATATCTTTAGCATTTTAGCATTAGGTTGGATACGAATTTAAATGCCTCTGGTTACAGCAATGTGAGTTTGTTGACTGTTTTTACTTTTTCCTTTTGATGCATTCACACTGTCATGGTTTGACCCCAGCAGGCAGCTCAGGTCCACACAGCCGCTTGCTCACTGCCCCCCCGTGGGATGGGGGAGAGAATCAGAAAAAGGTAAAAGTGAGAAAACTCATGGGTTGATAAAGACAGTTTGCTAGGTAAAGCAAAAGCCGCATGTGCAAGCAAAGCAAAACAAAGAATTCATTTGCTACTTCCCATTGGCAGACAGGTGTTCAGCCTCTTCCAGGAAAGCTCATCACGCCTAACAGTTTCGTGGGAAGACAAACACCATCTCTCTCAATGTCCCCACCCTCCCTCCTTCTTTACTCCAGCTGTTATTGCTGAGCACAACACCACATGGCATGGGACACCCCTCTGGCCAGCCTGGGCCAGCTGTCCTGGCTGTGTCCCCTTCCAGCTCCTGGTGCACCCCCAGCCTCCTCGCTGGCAGGGCAGCACCAGCAGCTGGAAAGGCCTTGGCTCTGTGCAGGCACTGCTCAGCAGCAACCAAAACATCGGTGTGCTATCAGCATTATTCTCATCACAAAGCCACAACCCAGTGCCATACAAGCTACTATGAAGAAAATTAACTCTATCCCAGACAAAACCTGTACACACACCCAATCAATCAGGATGCTATTTTCCATTGGGACTTTACCCAGTCCAGGCTGCCTGGGTACTTAACAGCCAATTTTCTCTTTGTTTCTAGTTAACTTGCTTTCCAAATGTCTCCTACACCATGTGGATTCTTCACTTGGTACTATGCTCCAGGACTGGTAGTCCAGAAAAGTCTACTACTGCAAATGGGCACTGGGTCTGTCTGGGATGGAGTTAACGTTCTTCATAACAGCTTGTATGATGCTGTGCTTTGGATTTGTGACTAAAACAGTGTTGACAACGCACCAATATTTTTGTTATTTCAGAGCAGTGCTTGCACAGCATCAAGGCTTTCTCTTCTTTCCACTCTGCTCTCCTGTCCCAGCAAGTAGGCTGGGTGAGGGCAAGAAACAGCAAGAACTGATCTGAATTTACCAAAGGGGTGTTCTGTGCCACATTCCGTGATGTATAACATCATGCTTATCATTAAAACCTGGGTTAGAGTTTAGGGCTTCCAAGCTGGTTGTTGCTGAGAGACTGGGTGAGCGTTGGTCAGCTTGTGGGAGACGGCGAGTGATTGCCTTTGTGTTGCTTGCTTTTTTTTCCTCTGTCCTTCCCCTGTTAAACTGTCTTTATCTTGATCCACAAGTTCACAGATTCACAGAATTGTAGGGGTTGGAAGGGACCACCAGAGATCATCGGGTCCAACCCCCCTGCCACAGCAGGTTCCCTAGAGTTATCTTACTTCTGCTCTTCCTGTTCTCTCTCCTTTCCTGCTGCAGGGGAGTGGTGAGAGATCAAGTGGCTGTCTGTGTGCTTAGCTGTTGTCCAGGGTCAACCCACCAAAAGCTGCAAATATATATTACACAAATAGTCATTAATATGTGAACGCACATATGTGTGTGTGCAAACTGTAAAAATCATGATCTTTGGCTCATTACTGTTAGAGGCTTTTTCAGGGAGGAATCATGATACATTTGTAACTGAGAACAAAGGGACAGATTTGGAGCTCCTGGACATGTCAATGCGTCTTTCTCTGACACTATAAGGCATTTGACAAAAAATGGTGCTGTTATTTCTAAAATCTAAGATAGACCTCTTGCATATATACCACGTTTAGCATCTTGAACTTATGCACTGCAAGGGCTTATTTGCTGGAAATAAGTAAATAAGTAAAAATTAAAGAGCTGAAGAAACCAGACATTATTATTTCCAGGTGTGTGTGGATTAATTACTGTAGGAAAATGATTTCTGACCTTTAGTAAATCTGATTAAATTAAATTGAAAGTTCTACCTTCATCTTCGTTGGACAAACTCAATAGTTTTCATGTGCAATTTTCTGAATAAAGTTTATTCATAAGTCAGACAAGGTCTGTTCCACCTTTATGCAGATCTTAATTTAATTAATATTCTTTACATTATGTTTTTATCTCTAAATTTAATAAAGTTTAAAATAATACATTAAAAATACTGCATAGCTGAAATAAAGCTATTTATATAGATAGATATTAAGACAAACTAGGAGATCCACAAAAATGGAAAAGCTGTAATGGATGGATTAATGGATGTTGTTTTTTGCATTACAAGGAGAGATTTTCCTTGAAAAGCCTCAGATCTGCTGTGGATCACAGTCACAACATAAGCGTCCACTGCTATGGTCATCAGCAGATGGCAAGTCTAAGAGACAACTACATTTTGCTTGCAGCCCTTTAAAATGCACACCTGGAGAAGTTACCGGAGTACTTCTGTGTACTGGATACTTCACAGTGTTGCAATGACATTGAAAATTTTGCCTAAAGTAAAAAGATGGAGTACAGAACTCTATTTCTGATGACCTAGAGGGGGTAAAAGGGTAAAAGGATAAGGAAAGGTTACAGAAAATAGGAATGACAGAGCGGAAATAGATAGGAATGACAGAGAGGAAATAGTTTTTTCTTACATTGCAAGGGACACAGCTATTGCTATGAATCAAGGCTAATTAGACAAAATATACAAGTGACTTCTGAACAAAAGGAGCATAGAAAAGAGACTTTTACATGTTCTAGACAAGTCAAAATTGTATCTACAGTTGTATCTCAGCAAAGCTTCAAAATACTTCACTATTTTTTTGGTAAAAAATATTACATGGGACCGAGTGAGCAAGAGTATTTCAGTCAACAGTGCTGACTGGGTTGTACAGCATTCAGAGATAGCTTACTCCATTTATTTTAAGTTTTCACTTGCTACTGAACTATCAAAGTGCTCAGTGGCTCATGTTGTCTTGGGGGAATTTCAGGTATGGTAGCCAGAAGAACCACACTGCTCAGCGACATGAAATCCAGCATTTGTTTAGTAAGTGGGATGGACACAGTGGATAGATAACAATTTCTGAATGAAGGTCTCTGTTCTACTGGACACCTACATGCTCTGTAGAAGAGACGTTCAGACCAGCCAAGGCCTCCAATCCAGCTGCATCCAGCAGTGTGGACTTGGGGGAACAGAATTCATGTGCCAGCTACTCAAGGTGTCCGAGTCCTTGCTGATGGCCTGTTTGACTTTCTCCTTTCTTAAATTCAGTGTTACCTGAATCCCTACCACTTTCTGGTCCCCACCCCAAACAGATCTAAAACTCTTCTTCTGAACTTTGTGTTTCTCTCCAGCACATACCTAATTCATTAAGAGATATAGCCCAGACCTTGCAGGTATGTCTCTCCCATAACAATTGTCTGTGCTTTGTTTGGGTTCCCAGAAGATACTAGATTAATCTAATGAGAAGAGCAGAGCAGGCATAATCAAAATCTCATTTTTATTATTTTTTTTTTCTGAATGATACGTTTGAGCAGGCTTTATCCTGTGACACACATGTAAAAACTGGATTATATTTGCAGCTTTCTTATCATTCCCTATCCCTGTTATTTTTTGTCTTATTCATTGACTTTCCTCTTCATTTCTGTCAGGTAAGCCTCTATACGCACATTTAAAGCAGGTAAAATATTTTTCCAAAATTGCATTACCAGGTAAGCAATGCCTCATCATGATTGATAGGGGGTGCGGCAGGAGAACAAAAAAGCTGGGAAACAGTATTGTAAAGGTCTTGAGACTTTACATCTGAAGAGAATTTTGTTCCCTATTCTGAATTCTCTGTGAGTGCTGCTTTCAAAAGGCAGGCTGTCTTCGTCATCAGAGCCATGAGAATCACATTTCCAGCAGGAGTCAAAATTGAGTGCCAAGGGTCTGCCTAAGTTCAAGTAAGCCAATTGTTGCTATAATGGTTAAGTACACCAGTTACTACAGCTGATGGAGCACAGCAGAGTCATACAGCTAGTCCTTGATCAGTGCCGTTGTTGAATCCCTAACTTTGGATAATGGGTATCTGTTTACAGATAACACACCCAGGAAGAATCTTTGGCCCATGCTGTCAATGCAGATCAAACTGGCAAGGCAAGAGCCACAGCAAGGTGTGGCTTCATTAACAGTGTAGTTCTCTCCAAGAGGAGTTCCAGAACAATAAAATGCTAAAGATCCTTCAGCAATTTCAAGTCTCAATGTACAGGTCAGGCAATAAGAGCAAGTTCTGATTTCACCCAGGTGTGTTATACTTCATCTTGACTAGAAAGAAAAGCAGGTTAAAAGATTCTTTTGTGCTGAGCAAGCTACTTCATCTGTTCTGGTGGTCTTTGAAAGCTCCTTAGTGGATAAGTAAGGTCATGATTGTTGTGTCAGTACCAAGGAATGATGCTAACAGGATAAGTCAAGAGTTTGGAGAAGTCCTTTTCTTGTCTGTCTCTCCAATGATTCTCTGAGACACTCCTGCCTTTTAGTTCTGTCTTTCAAAGGAAAAATACCTTTGCTCTATTTTTCACTAAAGAGGTATTCAGTGATCTCTCTGTGGTGGCAGGAGTATAACCTAATGACAATGGTAATAGCTTCAGACAGATTTTTGTAGTGGAGACACTGTTGCATTAAGTGAAGAATTCCAGCAATACAGTTGAAAAGAGCAGAAAGCAGATGAATGATAATAGCTATTAGTAACTGGAAGGCACTGATGATTTTACAAAAAATAATAACATCCCTACTGGTTATAGCATGTTGGAAATGGGACATAGTGGACAAGATTTTTCTACATAGATAACTATGATAGATTCCAGAAATTATTTTATTGTTTAAGATAGTAAGCAAAGGAAAAATAAATAAGCATGTAAAACCATAATCTCAAAATACAATTTGATTGAGGGAGAAATGAAGTAATTTTACCATTTCACCAAATGTTGTTTGCTGTTGTAACAAAAAATTTGAAAAAGTCAAAATTTGCATTGAAATATTTTCAAAATATATGTCAAATTATTTCCTTGACTCATTCCCATTTTTTTTTTCTGTATTGATATATTCTGCATTGTATTTAAGCTGGGAAAATACATAACATTTTATGGCAGATTTTTTCCCTTTTCCATTTGTCAGTGAAGATTCTTACAAGTAAACAACAATATCCCTGTGTAAAGAAAAAAAAAATCAATAGCAGTTATACTCTTTTACTTACAAGCCATAGGGACCTTGAAGCTAGAGCCTGATCATGTTTCAGGACTGAAACAAAATTTCTTTCAGTTAAATCACAAAGAGGTTAATCTTTCTGTTATTCTAGTTAGATTACTCAAAGTATCTCCTCAGAGCATTCTTTACATCTACTTACAAGTTTTCTCAAAGCTATTTCAGACAACCTTTTAGCCAACTGCAGAACTAAGCAAGCCTGTGAATGAAAGCAAGTTTACATCTCCTGAATGGTACAAAAGACCACTAACCTATTGCTGACCTGAGGTAAGACATGCCTTGGCAGAATGCAGTTCTATGCAGTGATACTATCTGAAATCTCAAAAGCCATGTGGCAGGACAGTCTTTCTGAGCTGCTTAGCTTTCCAGCCTCCTGTTTTAGCTTTAGCTCCATCACTGCTAGTTCACGGTTTCAGCAAGGCACCCCATTATGCAGCGCAGATATGCTACGAGTTTGTTGCAAGCTTCTCCCATTAATTTTCTTCTGACTTTCTGTTGAAAATTGTGTATGTAGTTCTTATTATCCTATGTAAAAACAAGTAAAAAAAGATGTTGATTGTGTTAAAAATGTGGAGGAGATAACTGAACGGAAAAATAAGTAATTGGGGACCTAGATTTGTGTAGTTTGAAAGTGTGCTACAGGTGATGTGCTGGGCACTCTCTCTTTCTTTTCACTCACTAATAGCTGTGCATTCCCCTCTCTTTTTGCCTATTATTTATAGATAAGTGGAAAGGTACATTTCACTGCATACCTAATTTGTCAGTGTTTGGAGACACTTAGCCTTTAATACTTTAATACTTTTTATGGAAAAAACAGAAGGCTTTTCAGATAAGGTCTTCTTGCAGGCATATATTTATGTCCTGCTTCCAAAGGCAGTTCAAAGATGAAATTTAATGGAAATGTGCCAAAGAACTTTTGTTGTCATAGGAGAAGTCACATATTAATCCTGTTGTCCATGCAAAGCTACAGTGAAATCAGTGAATCTTCATACAGTGAACTATTGGTGTGGATGAAGTTACAGGATCTGATATTCGTTTTAGCTATGAGTGGTTTTGCCTTTCAAGTTCAATATAATTTTATGTTAACATTTATATGCCATGTGTCTTATTTATGTTTTAGATACTTATTTTGGTTTCATTTTCCTGTTAGCTGTTATTTACTATTATTTTAGGATATACAATTATAATAATTATTTTATACAGCATGTTATCAACGTTAACTTGGATCTTCTCCAAAGGGCCAAAAAGAAATGCTAATAGATTCAACAATAAAGCATTTCTCTCAGATAGTGTTTTATACAAGATTTATTATGTCATTTTGATGAGATTTGACATCAAGATGATGCTCAAGTAGAGCACTAAATAAAGCCAGTATTCAGAGTCAATCACAGCAAATTTCACAAAAGCAACTCACAAAAGGCAATTCTGATGGATAATTGTATGATAGAAAAGGAAAAGCCTTGTATGGGAATTTCCCTCAAACTGAGACTGTAATTCAGATGAATAATTTGCTGTTTGTTAAACAACAAAGACCTGTAGAAACATTGCTCTCAGAGACAGTGTCAGCTGCACATAGAGCATTATGCTAAAGCAACCAAAGTGTTACCGTAGGACCAAACGGTGGATCCGTAAGAAAAGTCACGTTATAGTACTGACACAGAAAAGAAAATATCTTGGTTCATACTGCTACCTAGCCTGAAAAAGATTGAAATCATGTTGCCCTTATCCAATGCTCCAAAGAAGCAGGCCATACGTTTAATTTTCCCTGTCAGCTACTAGAATCTATGAAATGCACAGAAGTGAAAGTTTTGAAGGGTCAGAAAGAGAGAAATTAGGAAAATATTGATTCTGTTCTAGAACACTGACAGAAGAGATTTTGGTTCCTGTTTCTCAAGCTTTCTTTTTCACTTTTAGCCAGTGCTTAAGCTAACGTACATGTTCTGGAGAGCTATCTCTGGAAGCCCAATTCTGCCTCCTGTCTGCTGACTGCTATCAACACTATGGCTAAGCAAAGCCTTCTCCTGTCTCCCTCTTCATAATCCCCAAACCTTGCCTTGCCACAGATAGCTAAAGATGAAGGGGACATGTCCAGTCAGAATAACTCCAGCCAGGTATGGGCAGGTATGAGCCCAGGTTTGGGCAATTCCCTATAGTATAAGAGTTATTGGTTTGGTCTCCTTGAACAGGGCTTAGCACTGAGATATTCCACTTCCTGACAGAGCCCTCTGGTTTCTCTGTTGTAAAGCAAGAGATAGCTGTTACTGCTATTTTCACCCGTCCATCCTCTTAGTCACCTAGAAAAGGTGCAGAAGGCCACTGGGAAGCTGGACTGTATTCCCAGTCAACTGGCACTGAGCATTTCCCAGTGGTTCCCTGCACCACAGCGAGGAGGGTTGATTCTAGTACCCTGGACTACCTTTACAATCAGCAGGTAAAAGTTGTGTGGGTTAAGTGGATTGGATCACATTTTGCAGATCTTCCAGTACCTTCACCTCACTTCATTGACTGAACAAGACATCATGGATAAATTTGTGCTCCTCTGGACTTAGAACCTAAAATTTCAGTGATAAGTGCCCCAAATCAGTATCTAGATCAGATGAGCTAGGTACTGTTCTGAACAATTAGTATAACATAATCTGGTACTTTGCAGAAAGGACAATGACATCACTAGTCAGTTAAGGTAGTCTTAAGCCACTGAAGAGTCCGTTGTATCTATCTAAGGAGAATAAAGAAGGGAATACTTTTTTTCCAATGTTTTTATGAAATTTCTGTCTCAGTAATATCAGCATAGTATAATTCCCATCATAGCTGGTGCTTAGACAAAATTCTGATTATATTTAGGGTCATGTGGTTAAAGGTCAGTTAAAGATGGGAGCAGAAACTACAAATGCTATGCACTGTATGGGGTGTGTTTCCTCCTCACTCACAATGTTAGTCTTACTCCCTATGCACAACAGTGCAAGTAGTAATGTGCATTTAGTCGAGTTAATATGGGTGAAGGCATTCTGTGTGTGGCTTTTTGTATTCCCCATAATGTTCCTTGTATTTATTTCATTGGACATAAAATACTGTTAGCAGGCTGACATGGTTAAAAATAATGAGTCACTGATTCTCACCTAAGAAACCAATTAGCATGATAGGTTTTCTTACAGTCTGTTGTAGTGATAAATTAATTAACATCTTCCATGCCACAGGCCAGTAAAATTGTCACTAGGATGTATCTGGCATTTAAGGAAATTTGTTCATCCAAATTACACTACTTTTTATTTCTGGCTTTCTAACATCGTTTTAATAATATATAGCCACATCTCCTTAATGGACTTCTCTGTGCTGCAAATATAAGCGTTCATGATAATGAAAGCCAAATGAGAGAGAAAAGTAAACCTTGCAATATTAATTCATATTAACTAGCCCCCCCCCCCCTTTTTTTAATTTCAAATTGCTGTTCTGAAAGATACAAATAATGGTAGAAGCAGTATCCCTTTCCAAGTGAAAATGTGATCAGATGCAAAGTCAAAATACATATTACATATAAAGTGTGAAAAAAGAATAAAAATAAAGTTTGTAAATACCAGTAGGCAAAATAAGCAGAAGATACTGATATATGATAATATTTAAAACAAACAAACAAACAAACAAAACAAAAAAGATAAGACGATGATGCTTGTGTCTGGCAGGTATTACAGACCACTTTTTAAGGATACTTATATATTATATTCAATAAACATAGTATGACTAAATATAGATGTGACAGTTGTAGGCCCAGTCGATAAGGGTAACTAGTGTCAGTACGGCCACATTGACAGATATCTTCCCATTCTGAAGGATATGTCAATCAAGGCAGAAGAAAGAATCTTTTCCTTGACTTTTCAGGTGTATTCGTTAATGATTTTCTGCTCTGTGTGAAAAAAATGTTTGGGTATCTTCAGGTCAAATTTTGACTTATTTAAATGAAAGTTCACTGCTTCTATGAAATGTTTATGCTTGAGAGTATTTACTAGGGAAAAAAATGGCCATAAGCTTTTTTCTCCTAAAGACAGGGTCAATTTTGGGTAAAGCATGACTTGAAGCACAAGTTAAAAGTTCTTGTGGTGATGGGTAAGTATCAAACGTCCATTTGGATACCTTTCAGGATGAAACAGTGACTAAACAATCAAGTACAGTTCTTTAGTGGAAAGAGACAAGGCTAAAATGAATAAAAGAACTGAAGATGCAATAATCATTATTTTTGCTTCTTTAACTCTTGATGTATGCTTGGCACTTGTCTGTTGGATTCCTAGCCTTTTAGACTCCCTGTTGTTTTCAGACAGTCAAATAGTGTTAGCAACCAGAATGGCTTTTTGCTATCCATGTCTCATATGCAGGTTGCTACCCTTTTGCTGTCATGCAGAATCATTAAGGCTGTCTTTATGGTCTAGGGAAGACACGCAGAGAGGCAACAGCCTACTTGTTAGTAGAGATGTGTTACTGTAGGTATTCAGCACTAATGCTTTGAAATCTGTATATAATTCTTGCAGATTTTCTGGGACAGTTCAGGTGTTAGTTTTCAGCTGCTGAATCCACTGTACTTTGAGAGCTATCTTGCTGCCTTCATGCATCACTACCTTCCAAGACAATCATAAAGAGAGTTGGGGAGTAATGGACTCGTTCTTATTACTGGGAAATTACAATACTCTGTAAAAAAAAAAAAAATCTTAAACTGGAACACAAATTGGGCCCCTCACTACAAGAAAGATTTTGAGTTGCTGGAATGCATTCGAAGAAGAGCAATGAAGCTGGTGAAGGGACTAGAAGACAAGACATAGGAGCAGGGGCTGAGGGAACTGGGGTTGTTTAGTCTGGAGGAAAGGAGGCTGAGGGGAGACCTCATTGCTCTCTACAGCTACCTGAAAGGAGGTTGTAGCGAGGTGGGGGTCAGTCTCTTTCCTCAGGTGACAAGTGATAGAATGCGAGGCAACAGCCTCAAGTTGCACCAGGGGAGGTTTAGACTGGATGTCACAAAGAACTTTTTCACAGAAAGGGTGGTTAGGCATTGGAATGGGCTGTCCAGCGAAATGGTGGAATTATCATCCCTGGTGGTATTTAAGAGGCATGTGGACATGGTGCTTAGGGACATGATTTAGTGGTGGACTTCGTAGTTTTAGGTTGATGATTGGACCTGATGATCTGAAGGGTCATTTCCAACCTATATGACTATGATTTTGTGATCTCCCATAGCACAATAATTTTGAAAAAGATTCATCAAGACCTATACAAATATTTCTATACGGTCGATACATTTTACGTTGATTTTTATTCATTGTCTTGCAGTATGCATATTATATTGAACAGATACAGACTAATCACTGAACTGAAAAAGCCAGGGAAAGTAATAAACACCTACTAAAAAAAATAAATAAATAAAGACAGCTCTAAGCAGTAATACACGTATCTTAAGCTTCAAAAATCTCATTTCAACAACTGCAGTTGTTGAAATATATACATATGCCTTATTATCTTCCAAAGCAGTCTAGCATAACACAGTCAGAGCGTCTCAGGAACTATTAACTTGGCGTTTTTCTGACAGTAGACACTTTGGCATCCCATGTGGCACAGGCAAGTGAAAGCAGATTTCTATCCACCCACTACATATGGCCTTTTACCCAAAAAAATACCTTGCAGTAAATCACGTTGCCCGCCACCACACTACAGTAACTTCTGAGAAGGAATGAAACAAATGTATAAGAACATTCATCAAATATTTCATGACAGCTCAGAGCCAGAAGTGTAAAAGTTCTATGCGCAACTGAAAATAAAGGAATGAGATTTACTTAGTATGTGAGTACCCAACTAAAAGGTGTTAAGGACTGGGGTGATAACAACTCACTGCACAAAAACTGCCACTGAAATGGTAATGGCTACAAAAAATCGGTATCTTTCTTGCAACTCATCTGAAAGGCTTCTCAGGTCAGTGATTCTTTGTGCTGGAAAGCTGTTTTTCCACTGTTTGAATCTGGATACTGACAAAGAATAGCAATAAACTAACACTGCACTGCAATTTTAGTGCAGGTTGTTACCTTGCTCTGTGATTTTTATTTTTTTTAGGTAAACCCCACTTGCTCATTCTGATGGACTCCATATCAAGTCTGTGGTTATAATAGTGCTATAACTCCTTGTGAGAATAAGCCAAGTAGGACATGGCTCATGGAGTACCCCTTTCTGATTGCATTCCCTTTCATGCTGAACAAAGATTTTCAGAAAATGAAAGAAAGCATTCCAAATGGAAGTGTAGCTGTCACGTGTCTCTCTCTCTTTTTCTTCTAGTCAATCCATTATGTAAGAACATTGTCACTGTAAGAATACATATATTTCTTAGTGTTTTCACAGTTGTTAGTCAAAGCATTATTGAAAGCATTTGTAATAAATCTGTCTTATGGTTTGTTCATGTTGTTTGTGCAATGACAGCTGAACTTAATGCATCATCTGTTTCTTCCACTGTAATATCTTCCTATCTTCAAATTGGCCATCATCTTCTTTTTGTGCTACATCTCCCCCCTTTATCTATAAACAGACATACAACAATCCAGTTCTTCTTCTGAGTTCTAAATACATTCTGTTTTAACGGTTTCTGTCACTATACTTACATTTTCTAAATGTATACCTCCCCCCCCAGAAAAAAACATACGCTTAAAAACACGTGCTCAGCTTTGACTAAAAAGTAAACTAAGTGCAAAGACAGCTTGTGTTTGTGCTGGTTTAGGATATCTGTGTATCTGATCATTTATGACTACAAATTTGAGCAAAAGGAGCCACACAAGTATGATAGCAGTTGTTTGTTTACTTTAGAGGACTTCTCCACAGGTGAAGGTAGCTGTGTATGCTGTGTCAACAGTAGTGAGGTAATCCACTGAACAATTTATATTTAAAAATATATAGTTTTTATTATTATTGTTTACCTCACATGAATATGGATTAATACAATTTGATTCTTACATGTGCATGAATGGTAATCTATGTTTGTTCACACTTTATTCAGCTGCAGTCCACAAGCAGATACATACTTTAAAATGATAATATGTTGTTATGTGTGTTCCAGAGAGGGCTACAGTCCCAGCTTTACCATCTCAGGCAGCAAGCAGCTGCTAAAGGAAGTAATCTGCCTGCATTTCAAGTTATCTTTTGGAGGAAAGGTATTCATTTCTCATATATGAAGTGGTCAATCTCACTTCATCTAACAGTAACAGACTAGAGTAAACAATTAAGACAGTGACAAGTCCTTCATTTTAAGTACTTAGAAACTTTTATTTCACCCGCCTGTATGCATATGGTCAAGCTTTTCCATTTCTTAAAATTCCCTCTTAAAGGATCTCTGTATTTCCCCTGCCCTGACTACCAGCATGTGGAATGCAAAAAGAATACAGAACAGCACCTTGTAGTATTTCTTTTTAAATAAATAAGCCTTTATTATAAGAACAGGGCCAGACTCCAGTGGTGCCCAGCGACAGGACAAGAGGCAAAAGGCACAAACTGAAACACAGGAAGTTCTGGCTGAATATGAGGGGGCACTTCTTTCCTGTGAGGGTGACAGAGCACTGGAACAGGCTGCCCAGAGAGGCTGTGGGGTCTCCTTCTCTGGAGATATTCAAAACCTCCCTGGATGCGATCCTGCGCAACATGCTCTAGGTGACCCTGCTTGGCAGGGGGTTGGACCAGATGATGTCCAGAGGTCCCTTCCAACCTCAACCATTCTGTGATTCTGTGAATTATAAAGCTCCCGAAAAACCCTCCTCCCCCATTTTTAAGAGACAACCTTATCTTGGAAAGCCAACATAATGGGCCTGCTCTGAAAATCTATCTAAAAAGAATTACTCTTGGCTGTAGGTGCTACGTGCTCGGTTTTAACTTAGAATGAATCTATTGCCACCTCAAACCACTGCCAGAAGGAAGAGTGCTGCCGATGTGATCAGCTCTGCAGCAGAGCAGGGGATCGCAGAACATGGGTGGGCTCCTGCCAGGGGAGTGCAGAGACCACCATGGGCCAGCAGCTCTCATGAGAGCGGCTGATGACGCATGGGCAAGGCCAGAAGTGGTGCCCCCCCACGCCCCCCAGAAGCAGCCCCTGGGAGCACAACGACCAGGCCGTGGGGTGTCAGTCAGGGCATGGTGCGGCACCTTGCGTGGGAGGGCGCCTCTCCCGAGGAGGGGCGTTGCAGTGGCCAAGTGGGAGACTCGAAGTGCACATAACCCAGCAACCGGGCACCGTTCTGTGACCATCTGCACAGGCCTAGGGCACTCATCCTACCTGAGCCTCGAAGCAGAATGGTGGGCACTCGTCTCAGGGCAAAGGCTGCGGCTCTGGCTGGGGTTCGGCACCACCTGCCCCAGCGGTGGCCGATGCCTCCACCCAGATGGAGCTGCTGAAGGGAGAGCCTGCGGTGCAGACCTCAGGCTGCAGGAAGTGCACAGACCTTCCTCCTGTGGCAGGGACAGGCGGCAGAGCTGCCTGCAAAAGGCTGCCCAGGTGGAGGACCACCAGGTGGCTGAGCTGCAGGAGGTGGTGAGGAGGCTGTGTAGCGTCAGGGAGCTGAGGAGGAGTTAGACAGCTGGTTCCAAGCACGGAGGCACCCATTTACTCATGTGACCCACTCTCGAGAGAGGTGTGCTGCTTACCAGGGGCTTGTGTCAGGGATGTCACCAAGAGACTCCCAAGCCTTGTACAGCCCACTGACATTATCTGCTGCTGTTGTTTCACGTGGGCACCAGTGATTCAGGCAGGAGCTGCAGTCTGAGGAGTATTAAGAGGGATTACAGAACCCTGGGAGCATCAGTAAGGGACTCAGGAGTACAGGTAGTTTTTTCATCAGTCCTCCCAGTCAAAGGGAAGGGATTGGAAAGGGCCAGTTGAATCTGGTGAATCAACAGATGTTTACAGGACTGGTGCCACACAGAGATTTGGCTACTTAGACCACGGGACTCACTTTGAGAAACCTGGTCTGCTGGGGGCTGATGGGGTCCACCTGTCAGAGAAGGGGAAGAGCATTTTCAGTCACAGGCTTGCCAAGCTGGTGAAGAGGGCTTTAAACCAAAGTTGCTGGGGGNCCTGAAGAGCAGCAAAAAGGCATTCCAGCCACTCCAGGCAGTAAGTCAACTTCATCAGGGGCCCAACTCAAATGTCTCTGTGCAAATGCAGGTAGCATGGGGAATAAACAAGAGGAGTTAGAGATGTGTGCATGCCTACAGAGCTATCTTATTGGCATCGTGGACATGTAGTGGGATGGCTCCCACGACTGGAGAGTTGGAATGGAAGGATGCAGGCTCTTTAGGAAGGATAGGCAAGAGAGATAAGGAGGGGGCATCACCCTCTATGTCAGTGAGCAGCTGGAGTGCATGGAACTCTGCCTGGGGATGGATGAGGAGCCTACCGAGAGCTTGTGGGTCAGGATTAAAGGGAGGGCAGGAATAGATGAGGTTATAGTGGGGATCTGCTACTGGCCACCTGACTGGATGAGGCCCTCTATAGATAAATGGGAGCAGCCTCATGTTCATAAGCCCTGGTACTCATGGGGGATTTCAACCACCCTGATATCTGTTGCAGGGACAGCACAGCAGGGCATAGGCAATCCAGGAGGCTCCTGGAGTGCATTAATAACTTTCTTCTCCAAGTGATAGAGGAGCCAACGAGGAGAGGTGCTGTGCTGGACCTCATTCTCACCAACAAGGAAGGGCTTGTGGGGAATGTGAAGGTCAAGGGCAGCCTTGGCTACAGTGACGATGAAATGGTGGAGCTCAAGATCCTTAGGACAGTGAAGAGGGCACACAGCAACCTCACAATCCTGGATTTCAGGAGAGTAGACTTTGGCCTCTTCAAGGATCTGCTTGGTAGAGTACCATGGGATAAAGCTCTGGAGGGAAGAGGGACCCAAGAAAGCTCACTAATATTCAAGGATCACCTCCTCCAAGCTCAGGAGCAATGCACCCCAAAAAAGAGTCATGCAAAAACACCAGGAGGCCTGCATAGATGAACAAGGAGCTCCTGGCCAAAGTCAAGCAGAAAAAGGAGGCCTACAGAGGGTGGAAGCAAGGACAGGATTGTGAGGAATACAGAGAAATCATCTGAGCAGCCAGGGATCAGGTTAGGAAAGCTAAAGCCCTGATAGAATTAAATTTGGCCAGGGATGTCAAGGGCAACAGGAAAGGCTTCTATAAGTGTGTCAGTGATCAAATGAAGAATAAGGCCCTCTCTGGAATGAAATGGGAGACCTGGTTACCTGTGATACAGAGAAGGTTGAGGTACTTGACCTTTTTGCCTGAGTCTTCACTGGCAAGAGCTCTAGCCACACCACCTAAGTCACAGAAGGCAAAGGCAGAGACTGGGAGAATGAAGAAATGCCCACTGTAGGAAAAGATCAGGTCTGAGACCATCTAAGGAACCTAACAGTACACAGGTCCCTGGAATCTGATGAGATGCATCTGCGGGTCCTGAGGGAACTGGCGGATGAAGTTGCTAAACCATTGGCCATCATATCTGAGAAGTTGTGGCAGACTGGTGAAGTTCCTGCTGACTAGAAGAGGGGAAAAATAACCCCCATTTTTGGAAAGGGAACAAAGGAGGACTCAGGAAGCTACAAGCCAGTCAGTCCCACCTCCGTGACCAGCAGGATCATGGAGCAGATCCTCCTGGAAACTATGCTACAGCACATGGAAAACAAAGAGGGGATTGGTGACAGCCAACATGGCTTCACTGAGGTTAAATTATGCCTGACATTTGGGGGCCTTCTATGATGGGGTTACAGCATTGGTGGATAGGAAAAGAGCAACCAACATCATTTATTTGGACTTGTGCAAAGTATTTGATACTGTCCTGCATGATATCCTTGTCTCTAAATTGGAGAGACATGGATTTGAGGGATGGGCCACTCAGTGGGTAAGGAATTGGCCGGATGGTCACACTCAAAGAGCTGCAGTCAATGGCTCAATGTCCAAGTGGAGACCAGTGACGAGTGGTGTTCCCCCGGTGTTGGTATTGGGACTGGTGCTGTTCAATATCTTTGTCAATGACATGGACAGTGGGATTGAGTGCACCCTCAGCAAGTTTGCCAATGATACCGAGATGTGTGGTGCGGTTGACATGCTGGAGGGAATGTCATCCAGAGGGACCTGGACAGGCTTGAGATGTTGGCCCATGTGAACCTCCTGAAGTTCAACAAGGCCAAGTGCAAGGTGCTGCACCTGGGCTGGGGCAGTCCCAAGGACAAATGCAGGATGGGTGGTGAATGGATTGAGAGCAGCTCTGAGGAGAAGGACTTGGGAGCGTTGGTTGATGAGAAGCTCAACATGAGCCAGCAATGTGCGCTTGCAGCCCAGAAAGCCAACCATAACCTGGGCTGCATCAAAAGAAGCGTGACCAGCAGGTCGAGGGAGGTGATTCTCCCCCTCTACTCTGCTCTTGTGAGATCCCACCTGGAGTGCTGCATTCAGCTCTGGGGCCCCCAGCATAAGAAGGACATGGTCCTGTTGGAGTGAGTCCAGAGGAAGGCCATGAGGATGATCAGAGGGCTGTAGCACCTCTCCAGTGAAGAGAGGCTGAGGGAGTTGGGGTTGTTCAGCCTGGAGAAGAGAAGGCTCTGAGGAGACCTTACAGTGGCCTTCCAGTACTTAAAGGGGGCCTACAAGAAAGCTGGAAGGGACTCTTTGTCAGGGAGTGTATTGATAGGACAAGGAAACTAAAACTTTTTACACTAAAAGAGGGTAGATTTAAATTGGTTATTAAGAGGAAATTCTCTACTCAGAGGGTGGTGAGGCACTGGAACAGGCTGCCCAGAGAAGCTGTGGATGCCCCATCTCCGGAGGTGTTCAAAGTCAGGTTGGATGGGGCTTTGAGCAACCTGGTATAGTGGGAGGTGTCCCTGCCCATGGCAGGGTGGTTGGAACTGGGTGGTCTTTAAGGTCCCTTCCAACCCAAACCATTCTATGATTCACTTGTAAGAAATTTTAGCACCTGCGGTAGCTCCCTCCAGATAACTTGTGATATGACCGATCTTTTCCATAGCTCACATACAAAGACATGTGCCATTACTATCTAGATGGAAGCCGATATGGGTAAAATGTGAAATTTCTTTCCTTAACTGCATTCTTGTGATGCACAGGAAATGAATTCAGAATTTACAGAAATGGTCTCTGTAGGAATAACTGATGAGAAATGTAGGCTGTCTGAACTATATTTTAAATTTTAATTATGTAGCTATATTTCTGATTAATTTATTAAATGTCCAGAGAGCACTCTCTGTGAATAATGAAAATAATCCTTCTATTAATTATGAATAAAAATTGCTTGTAGATTATTTATTTTTATCTAATAATTAGCATCTATTTTTGGAGGATGTTTGTAAAATGTAATAAAGAACAAGGGAGGATTAAATCAGATACAATTTTAAGCACTGAGTTTGATTCATTAGAAAGAAAAATTCTTAATCTCACTGTTCATCATCAGATTCTCCAACTCTGTTTATAAATGCTGACCTCTCATGTTCTTAAGGATTACATGATGAATAGGGAGGCTGCATGGGAAATAGTCTGATAAAATTTACATTTTCATGTTATAGGAACATGAATGCCATGCAAAAACTATAGCATTGAGGTGACACCCTTGTGAATATACAGAACACACAATTATTTTCTGAGTCCTCATCTATGTGTCATTCTTAAATTCTACCTACATACTGTGCCATCATGTTCAAGGTGCTATGGAGGAAATCTGTTTTGTGTTCCACAGACATCAGAGATTTCCTATATCAGCATGATATATAGGACATTGATACTGTGATAAAACCCCTTGGACAGAGTTGGTTGCCAGCCAGCAAGTTAAATGTTCTGACATCTGTAAGAATTGCCCTGCTAGGTTGCTGCTCCTTTCATAGGAGAAAAAAAAAAAAAAAAAGCATGAGGTTAGTTCCATGCTCTTAAGTCACAACCCCCTTTTGAAGAGAATCCTTTTGTCCATCTAATTCCTCAGTAACACTACATCTGGCATGTTCAGATGCTACTGGAGGTGTGTTGCAACTTAGCAGAGAAATAAAAAAGGTGAAGAAATGTTATCCTTTCTCCTCAGATTATCATATTTTTATGGAATTAGAGTCATTCACTGGCCTGTTCAAGGACAGAAGAGAGGCTTTGCTGACTGGCTGTATTTTGATGGTTCCTGTTCTACAGTTTAAATTAGTCTCCACATCAGTAATGAAGACAATTAGGCTGGCCAAGGAGGAAGTGCACAAAGATCCCAGTTAGGAACTGGAAAACAGCACTGCAGTTTCAGCATCTTCTGTGTTCAGTGTATTCTAGATTACTTTATTATAGACTTTACCAGTAGATCTCGTTATGCTTCTTTTCTAGACTTTATGAAATACTGAAAAAATTGCTTCCTTTTTTGATAGTTTTTCAGTAATAGCTGTAAATACTGCCAGGTTCCTACTGGCAATGAGGCAAAATAGTAGCCCGTCATCACTGACATGTACTACATTTCACAAAGAAAGCAGGTCTCTGGAGGCATCATGTTCAGACTGCATGCTAAAATATATTCTTTTTTTCTAGGATTTATTCTTATCACAGAAGGTCATTCACACAGCATTGCTGAAGAGCTTACATTGTTTCCTTTTCTGAGTAATTAAGAGATCAGTTCATGGGCCTCTGAAACTGTTTCTTCTCCTCCAAGCAAGAGAATTTTTTTTTCTTTCATACATACAGTCTCTGAACACTTTGCAGTACTTGATTCTTACTGTTATCACACATGGCATTAGGAAAAAATTGTCTGCAAAATCGCTAAAAACTGCAGCTTCTAAATTATTGTGCAGTAGAAATGATTGTAGTAGACCTCCTGCCTTTTTCTATCACAGAGGAAGTAGGATTTCCTGAGCATATAGCCCTAGCTTTCAAATACTATCATAAGAATTTTTTCACAGAACAGTCAGAGGAAAAGGTCTGAATATGTGTTTCAAAGAGTCAAGTAGTCACTAAAATGATCAGAGAATACAACAGTTCATTTCAGTACTTGTCTGGGCTCCAGTTCCCTATAAACTAGCCTATATGGATTCATTGTGCACTAGATCTCTCTCTCCATTTATTTTATATTTATTACATTGTATCACTGAAGAGATACACCAACCTGTTTACTTATTTTTCTATACTCTGCAATCAATGCATGGCACAGACTGATGCATACTAAAATTGGAAACAAAAGGTTAATCACCAATGTCATACCTTTTAAACAGAAAATAGACCCCAGTTATTTTACAAAGTCAATTGAAGCAGCTAATGATAACTGACATGTGGCCAGGACAATATTCACTGAAGCTTAATCTGCCTCGGTCAGTTTGTAGGACAGAGGCCAACTACCATGAGATAATTATTCCATGTAGTGTAACTTTATGTGAGAACTACATTTTGTTTCGATGGAAAACAGAACACTGGAAATCTATTCAGGCCTTTTACAAGTTTCCTGAAAGCTTCTCCTCTGTGTTGTTGTGATCCTCTAAGCACCCAATGGCCTGGAGGCTTGTGCTTCTGATGCAGCTGATGTTGCCACTAGAATCTGTGCTCAGTTGCACTGACCTAAGTTCTTTTATTACTTAGTATTTACTGTTCCAACACGCACTTTATTCAAGTGGTGGCGGAGGGTAGCATTGCACACCACCCCATTGATTCAAAGCATGTTATTCCAGGAATCCGGTAAATGAATGGTGAAGTAGTTTCTGGATCATATTAGAACTTGCAAAACAACGTGGTATGTCATTCTTTGCTAAATGTATCCATACTCACATATTTAAACACATACACTCACCACTACACATGCATTTCAGATAAATCTTTTTGACAGTAAGTGTTCATAGCATGTTGTAGGCTGATAAATCGATGGGGAAATTTCATGGTGGACTTCTTTCCAGGCATCTTTAGCAGTGTATTCTTCTCTTCTTTCCACTGTTAACACCCGTGAAAAAACATCAGAGGGATTCTCAGTTGTTTTCCTGGTCAAGGCCAAGTGTGAACAGTTCATCAGCATCAGTGAGGCCTCCAGATTTTTGACCTCTGGTCTTCCTGGAAATATTAAAAACAAACAAACAAAACAACAACAACAACAACAACAACAACAACAACAACAACAAACAACAACAACAACAACAACAAAAACACAATAAAAGTTATTTGTTGAGGAGTCAGTCAGGTACTGTATTTACTCAGTAAAATGAGTCCCATCAGGAGCTTCCTTACCCTGGCTACATCTTTTTCCTATAGTGGACAGTCTCTGTCTGTTTTTCCCAGTTAGAGGTAATATATTTTTATTGTTTACTATGAGCTACATTGGAAAGGCATGAAACTACATGGTTAGTGGTAAACGATGATATAAAATTTCTTCTTTTGCTGCTCATACATTTAGTAAGGTAACTGTTTGCTTTGGAGACCTTGATGTTTGGTAGTACTCATGTTCTGATCTTTTTCTTTTGCTGTGGATATGACTCAATGAATTGTAGTTATGTTGAGCAAACCTTGAGAATACTTAGGATGTTGGATATAGCATTCAAAAGATCTGTGCAAGAGTCCAGGAGTTCCTATTGTTGGGCCTCTGGAATGGGAGTCTAAGATGCCTGTAGCTGACCCAAAGTGTTTGTCACAAAAGCAAGTCACTTCTTTTTCTTTATTCCATTTTCTCCAACTCTGAATCAGAAATAATGACATTCATCTTCCATATATGCAATGCTAATTTTGATCTATTACTAAGAAGTTTCCTGTATTCACACCTTTTTTCCATACAAGTTATACGGATTATACTTCATGAAATTGAATCCACGTATAATCACAAGTACAAACTTAATAGTTTGTTCTGGCTTCTCTATGTTGATGTCATAATTCAAATAACCATCATCGACTGTTCATATGCATTTATGGCTATTTTGCATAACCAGAGTGGCAAAAACAGCTGGACTGCATCTGTGAATCTTCTGCATTATTAAATTTACATTTAATTCTCTTTTCTAAATTGGTATTACAGGGGTTTTCTGTGATGCTCCTTTAGGTGAACTTTGAATTGAAGAGCCCCGGGTTATCTTTGTATAGTATCCATCATCATATATTTATTTTTAAAAGTCTGGTTTATGCTGTATAGCAATTTCAAACAAAATGTTTAAACATTCACTGTGGGAAATGACTCTACATATTCTGCTTTGTCCATTGCTTACAGATACCATTGTGATTTCTCAATAGACTACTGAATTAGTTTCACAGATTTTTTGATTAAAGCATCCAAGAAAGCAGTAGTAATAATAGCTTATATTAGTTGCCTGTGCCTCAGCCAGTTCTCATGGCAGGCATATCATGGATTCCTTTTTATATTTTATGCATGCCCTCAAAGCATGGATGATAGATATATTTAAGAACTCTGTGAGTAAATACCAACAGCAAAAGCAATGCATACTCTTCAAATTGAATTTAGCCTGTCGTATTGCCTGTTGGTACAGAAAAGGACATCATACAATTACTGTTTAGAGCACACAATCTTTTTGGGTGAATGGCAGGATTTTGCTTATGGGTGATGATGTCTCCTGAACTAGCCTGAAAAGAAAGAATGTACAAATAATTTGGCAAAGAACACTCCTGCATTTTGTTGTTGGAAAGTCTCAAAAGTAATTTTTAGCAAAAAAGGACATGAAACTGAGGTGCCAATTCTACTTTTGGAGATTTTGAATCTTGGGGAAATGGGGAGGAAGAATAGTGCATTTTCATCTCATGTGTGGATATTGTTGAAGAGTTAATTGTTTGCCTGTTCTGCTGGTCAAGATGTCAAAATGCATCTCTGGATGCTATGATACACTGAAGGGCAAGTTCTTTGCATTTTTGCCTGGTAGTACAGCTGCTGCTGTAGGCAGCTTGGTGCTGTTAGATAGTTACCTCTGCTTTGTAGTACATTTCTAGGAGCAGATTTCATTACTTTAATATTTACATGGGCATATCTGTAAGGCTAGCAATGTGTGGCAGCTTGGCATATGAACATACTACATGCTCCACTCCCCAGACTCCAACAGCTTTTACCTGTAGTAACTAAGGAAAGCCAAAGAGGGAGACCAGTACTACACCCCCAGAATAAATAAATAAATAAACAAACAAACAAATAAATAAATAAAATGCAAGCTGTTGTTCTGCTTACTTTATTACACCTATAATGCATCATTTGTCTGAATTTTAATTTTCTTTTCAAAGGCTGTGTGTTTGCTGAAGCTTGGACATCCCTTGGAAAATCATAGGTAATCTATGTTTCTCAGTGAAGATGCATAGCATAGTATCAGCATGATCACTTTTTCAGTACTTTGAGCTTTACATGCCACTCCCTCCAATGGATCTGAATGCAGAAAAGTCACAATCAGCTTATAAAGATGTCATCTGGACCAGTGACACAGTGTGAACTCCAGATAAAGCTCGGTGGTTTTCAAGAGCTAGCATTGAATTCTCTGGCTTTTCTCAGTAGATGTTGCTATGCGGATGCTGAGACAATGGGTACCTCACTCCAAAAACAAACAAACAAACAAACAAATGCTCTGCTTTGATAAAGGACTGATAGGGTACTCTATCCAAAACCAGGTACTAACCCTAAAAATGTAATAATTGTCAAATCCACAATCACACTCCCATGCTGTGGAAATAGCAAATTTATTTTCTGGAAATATCTCTTATCTCAAAAATTTCTTGCCTTATTATTTGATAATGACAGACATACTCTGATCTTTGAACTTTATCATTATAAGGAGATACACTGAACTTATACTCTGTTTTAATGTTTACCTACATTTTTTGGTTTCTTTTGAATGACCTGTAATGAAATGGTCAACTGAATGCTGAATGTTTTAATGTTAAATGGTCAGTTAAATGCTAAATATGTTATCACTTAAATATATCTTTCTTTTTAAACCATATGAATATCTGAATAAACATCCCCTGCCTTGCTGTAAAGAAAAGCGAAACGTTTGGACAAAACTCTTTAAGATAACTTCTGGAGAAGAGGAGGCTCAGGGGTGACCTTATCGCTCTCTACAGGTACCTTAAAGGAGGCTGTAGTGAGGTAGGGATTGGCCTCTTCTCCCACGTGCCTGGTGACAGGACGAGGGGGAACGGGCTCAAGTTGCGTCAGGGGAGGTTTAGGTTGAATATTAGGAAAAACTTCTTTACTGAAAGGGTAGTTAGGCATTGGAATGGGCTGCCCAGGGAAGTGGTTGAGTCCCCATCCCTGGAGGTCTTTAAAAGATGTTTAGATGTTGAGCTTAGAGATATGGTTTAGTGTGGGCCTTGTTAGAGTTAGGTCAGAAGTTGGACTAGGTGATCTTGGAGGTCTCTTCCAACCTGAACGATTCTGTGATTCTGTGATTCTGTGATAACTGCTCACTAGCAAGCTATCATTCAGAGTAACCTCAGTGCTCTAAATGATTGTAGTTATTGATAACAGAGCCATCTCACTGCCTGAAGATAAAAAGTAACTTTCCCTTATCAGAATAAATCATAAGTTTCAGCATTCTCATGAATTAGATGTTGATAGGATATAAATCAAAGGGAACTTCTTTATGATGCTAAGCTAGTACATCATAGCAGTAAGTAATGCCAAATGAATTCTTCAGTCTGTTCTTTCTTTCTTTCTCTTTCTTTCTTTCTTTCTTTCTTTCTTTCTTTCTTTCTTTCTTTCTTTCTTTCTTTCTTTCTTTCTTTCTTTCCTTTTTCTTTTCTTTTTTTACATTTTCAGCCTTTCTTTTCTCCGCGTAGTTTTCTGTCTTGCAGTGTCAAGAACCACACACTATTCAACCCAAAATTTGCACAGTGACTGTTCATACTCCCAAAAGAATGAGATAGGATTGGACAAGTCACTTTAGTGTTGCCAGACTCATTGCTGCATGCTTGCCTTATTTTCTTTACTGCTGTAGTCTGTTTGTGATGGTGCTTTACCATTTTGTTTCTTTATGTTTTTCTCCCTCCTGCCATTCAGCCTCCAGTGCATTACAGTGACAAGTGACTCAAATGAATATCTTTAATTTGATAAAGTCAAACCAAAGATGTATCATTTGGCTGCTTTGTAGCAGCAGTGGCAATAAAATGGATTATACTTTTTTTTTTTTTTAATGGATTAAATGCTTCCATTCAGTGAAACATGAAACATAATGACAACGCTATTTTAAGAGGAAAATTAGAATAAAAGAAATCTCCACTTTAAACACACAAACTGACCAAAACACATTGTTGGCAATTGGTGGAGTACTCTTGAGATGGTGGTATACCCACAAAAGAAATTATACGTAATCATTCAATTGACTTTGAACTTCTTTATAAGTGGTAAAAGTGTTCCCTTTCCTTTATCATTTATTCTGAAACTTAGTTGTGCATAGAAATTAATTGGACTTTACCTAGACTGGACAATCTACAGTTGCCATTTTATTAAATGATAAGGTAGCCTCCCTTTCGATGAAATTTGGTCCACTTTACACTGTAATATTGCAAATACTAAATCCTGAGGTACTATGGGAAGTAGGAACTTTGACAACGCACAAGATGTTTTATTAGTCTTCATACTTTGGTAATTACACCTTTGGAGTAGCATCTATTTGTGAGGTATACCTTACAAATTCAGTGAGATATGTGTTCATATTAATGTTTGCAATAATGATTTAGACACTTAAATGTCAATCAGGAATAGTAATTCTCTATAGCAAAACACAAAATGTGCACATCTGGGACAAGTAGACACCAGGAAATGACATGAAGCATGGGGGGGCTCTCCTGTGGCACAATGGGGAGTGTTTGATACTTTCCACTGATACATTGCCATAAACAGTGTTAAAGAATTCAGAGAAAAAAGATTACATACATTCCCAATGTATGAGAAATGGAGAAAACCAATAGGCAAGACTCACTGTAGCTCTTCACATTTCTGTGGGTAGGAGTAAGCATTTTTTACCTAGACAGAGGTACTATAACTAAAACCTTTTCTAGAGGCAGAAAGTTTCTGTATTTAATCTTTCTCTAATGAGTTGTTGGCAGCACCTCCAAAAAGACCTCTCAATATTATCTTCACTTCATATTTTCATCCCTTTGCATTCCTACTAGTAGAATTGCCTAGTAGAATTAGGTGAATGGGTGTAGGTGGCAAGGTTTTGATAACTGGGTTGCTGCAGGGCTAGTCTCTGTCAGAAGAGACCAGGGGTTGTCCTATACTGGACACAGACCAAATGCAGAACACAGCCAAGCCCATCAGCAAAGCTGATGGTGCCTCTGGGTAAACATATTTAAGAAAGGGTAAAACACTGCACAGAAGAGGGAGGAGTGAGGAAAAACAGTGTGAGAAGCAGCCCTGCGGGCAGCCAGGTCAGTGCAGCAGGAGGGCAGGAGGGGCTCCAGGCGCCACAGCAGAAGTTCCCCTGCGGCCCGTGGAGAGGACCATGGCGTAGCAGGCATTCACTGCAGCCTGTGGAGAAAACCATGCTGGAGCAGATATTCACACTGCAGCGCCTAAAGGACCCCACACCATAGCAGGTGGATAGCTTCTGAAGGAAGATGCAGCTCCCAGAGGAGACCCACACTGGCTGAGGGGAAAAATGTGAGGAGGAAGGAGTGACAGAGAACAGTTGAAGGTTGACCAGAACCCCCCATTTCCTATCTTCCTTGTGCCGCGTGGGTGGGGTGGTAGAGGGGTTGGCAATGAAGGAAAGAAATTGAGTTTGGGAAAAAAGTGGGAGAGTGGTTGGAATTTTTTTTTAGTTATTGTCTTTGTTTCTTAGCATCCAAATCTATTTTATTTGACAATAAATTAACTTAGTGTTCTCTAAGTTGAGTCTGTTTTGCCCATGATGGCAACTGGTAAGTAATCGTCCTGTCTTTAACTCAACCCACGTACTTAACTTATTTTCTTAACCCATTGTACTGGGTCTGGCTGGGATGGAGTTAACTTTCCCTGCAGCAGCCCATACAGTGCTCTGCACTTGTAGCTAGAACAGTGCTGGTATCACACCAGTGTTTTGGCTACTGCTGAGCAGTGCTGCAACAACACCAAGACTCTCCCCAACCCCCAGAGCCTGGCTGGGGATGGGCAAGAGGTGGAGAGGGGCCATCCCCAGGGCAGCTGACCTAAACCAACCAAAGGGATATTCCATGCCATGTGGTGTCACACTCAGCAATAAAAGCTGGGAAAGGGGAAGCAGAAGGGGGACTCTCGTTATGAAGACGCCTGCCCTCCCAAACAAACCACCTTGCTGGTATTGAGGCCCTGCCTCCCAGGACGTGGCCGAACATCACTCGTTGGTTGGAAATAGAGAATAAATTTTTTCTTCCCTCTTTGCTTCTGTGCAATCTTTGCATGTTTGTTTTTTTGTTTGTTTGTTTTTCCCTTCTTGCTTTTACCTTTAATTAAATTATCCTTATCTCAACCCATGAGCCTTTTTTCTTTCCATCATACTTTCTTCTCCCCCTCTTACTTTGCAGAGGGGGAGTGAGAGAGGGGTTGCAGTGGAGTTCAGCTGCCCAGCAGGGTAAAACCACCAGACCCATCCTCTTGAGAAGGGGAAGTGAGAGAGCAGCTGGGTGGGTGTATGACAGCCAGCCAAAACCAACCCACTGCATACCGGGCAATGTCAAGTCTGACCCCGTTTATTTCTAGATCTTAGATGCTTAGTTTCCCAGCCTAAGAAATATGATTGAATAACTTAGGAATGAAAGATGGCAGGTTTTCAAATGAATATGTGCCAACAACCATACATTTAAGCTTCTACTTCATTTTGTACAATATTTATGTGTGTGTATATATTTAAACAGTCTGGGCAAGATTTAAGGCACGGACTAGCACAGAAGATGATAAGAATTATAACACCGTTACTAACCTGTAGACTGCTCAAATGAGCAGTTGTTTATAGCATTGATATAGCAGAAGTGAATTATTCCTCATTTTTCAAAAGTATTGTTTCAATGTTTAATGCTATGCAGTCACATCTTAGGTTTTGAAAAGAAGCCCATGCTTTCTTCTGGAGCAGTATCACTGAAAACAAAGGGTTATGAATGACGCTTTCCCTTGCACTTGTAGAAGCCAATTACATTAAATGGTTTCAGTGATTCTGCAGAAACGTCACTGGTTGGCACTTCAGTTGTGCAAATAATCCTGTTGTTGAGCAGAAACTTTGGCTCACTTTTTCCTCAGTGTCTTGTATTGACTATGATAGTTCTGAAGTGTAAAAGCAAGGAAAAAGTTTATCAATTCTTAAGAATTAAAATCACTTAACTATATAGAAATTAGCTGCCAGCTTGATCTAGTTAGTGGGATTCCTCTGTAGTCAAAAGACAGGCACCTGCAGAAGGCAGTTTTACTGTTAATCATAGATTCTTATTTTAGGATGGAATCAAACATCCTCTGCAGGTAATGGATTTTGAAAAAAAAAAAAAGTGCCTACACTGTTTTTCAAAATCTCCTTAAACATAGAAATACACTGAAAAATGTGTGCCTAATATCTCATGTGTATTAGGCAGAGAAAACTATGCAAATATTCTGTTTTTATGTGGCGGTTCTCAGTGTTCTGTTGGAACCCCCACGTCAGCGGAGAGAATAGCTGTTTCTTGCCACACCAAAAATCACTTGCCACCAACTAGTTGCTCCTCATGGATAGTTTATTCCACTAGTGCCTGTCTCAGAGTAATTATTCTGTAATCGCTACTAATAATTTTCTGCTGTGACAGACCATTATCCTTGTATTTACTCACATGCTGCAATAGTGAGTGAGTGGGAGAAGAGGGCACTATGTAGAGAAGTGTGAATGGGTTCTGCTTGTAGGTGGACATATTTATTCATATTTGTTCATATGCGTATGAGCAAATCAGTATGCACGAAAACAAGTAGGGTAAGCAGATATTAAACCTAAGAAATACACCTATTAACATTCAAATTGAGAGGACAAGACGTGAATCTAATTGCAGTTTTATAAGAGGTTTAAGTATGAAACATGTATATTCCCTGTTTAGGAAAGAAAAAACAATAATGTATTTGAAGTGAACTCAGGAGACTAGCTTTACTGGAAACAAATAGTATCATGGATTTTGAGGAGTCATTCACTCCCTAAGCTCCCAGTTCCCTTTTTGTGGCCTGAGTAGTTTTAAAATACCATGATGAGATATAATGCTAAACTTTCAGACATTTTTCCTTATTTCCCCCTCCATATTTTATGTCAGTCTTTATGTCTTGTCTCATTGTATGTCCAAGGAACTTAGATCTCAAAATAACTAAGTCAGTTTTGAAAATAGTATTGAGTATTCAAAGCCTCTTACAGACAAGTTTTCAAATGTCTTTAGACACTTGAGGGGCTGACTGTATGATTAAGTTGCTGTGATTTAATCATAGAATCACAGAATCATAGAATGGCTTGGGTTGGAAGGGACCTCAAGGATCATCTGGTTCCAACCCCCCTGCTGTAGGCAGGGATGCCACCCACTAAATCAGGTTGCTCAGGGCCTCATCCAATCTGGCCTTGAACACCTCCAGGGATGGGGCATCCACAACCTCTCTGGGCAACCTGTCCCAGTGCCTCACCGCCCTCACAGAGAAGAATTTCTTCCTAATTCTAATCTAAATCTATCCTCTTTCAGTTTTAAACCATTCCCCCTTGTCCTGTCATTATCTACCTGAGTAGAGTCCCTCTCCATCCTTTTTATAAGACCCCTTTAAGTATTGAATGGCTAGTATTTTCAG